>CAJUYI010001360.1:35849-56888 GCA_910591695.1 Galerucella pusilla
GAAATTTTGACTGGAATGTCAAAATTTCCTAGCGATTTGCGGAAAAAATAGTTTTTAGACACTTCCTGGTCGTATTTCAAAAATTTACTATAAAAATCAATAAATTAGAATAGTAATAATTGTTTTTAACCATCCGTTGAAGAAAAACCATCACATTTATCACACACACTTTTATTCATATAGACATTTTCTAATTTAAAGTCGGCACGGAACGCATACATCATCATTTCTTTTTCTTATCCGAAACGTTGCCTGTTCTACCATCGCTTCCCACAAATCTAGTCCCTCTCAGAGGCGGGGTCTGAAGATTTATTGAAACAGGCGAAAATTATGTAGCCGACAATTCTTTTTATACGGAAATTTTTGATGGAAAAAAATCATAGAATAGGAATTAAATACAGGGTGGTCCCTAAATAATTGTACATAGAAGTACAATATTCATAATATTGCGATTTCAACCAACTAGCCTTAATATTGATATTAAGAGAGATACAGGGTGTTGAATAGGAAATTTTAATTTTCGTTTTTTACAATAACTTCAACGCTTTTTGTCGTATATGCACAAAAATTTGAGGTTGGGAGTTTTTTTATATGAGAAATCATAATTTTGTATCTACTTCGAGTATTTTGTAGAGGGCGCCACATGGGCCACGTATGCGGCATAAATGTACGCATCATTACAACAAAAAAAGGGTATACTGGTTAGTATCCCCAAATCTCAACGGTTTTAGAGATAATCACATTTTAGTGATTTACATGATTATTATTTAATGAAATTACGTTCGAAAAATGTAGTGTGCACGATAATTATTTTTTTTAGTACTAACATGAACAGTATTAGGGTATAGTAGCAGTTAACCTGAAAAATATGTATGGTACTTTTAATATTTGAAAATAATAATCATCGTACATTCAACTACATTTTTCGAACGTAATTTTATTAAAGGCGAATTCATGCAACGTTCATTATCATTACATTTTCATTATATTATAACTACATTTACATTAGAAAAAGTTAATTACTATAGTTTCCTATATGTTGTTCATGCAACCACATTATTGAATTTCAATTAAATTATTGCATTAAGAAGTTGGTCTACTTTCAACTATACATTATAATTACATTATATTTTTAGTGAAAACCATAGAGAAATATAATGCCTATGTCCATGGTGAAAACGCCGAAAACCATGAAATCGCATGCGCCAAAAATGTTACAGCTGTCATTCCGAGGTCTCCTTCTATTTCGAGCAGCCACTAATACTTTCAATAGTAGAGAAACTGATATATTCCAACACGTTTTTGCTGAGAGAACCTCATAACTTCCAAATAATATGACGTTTATCAATTGCCAGTCTTGTCAGTTCATAATTAATTGGTTGCATGAACTGGTTTGATCAGGTAGTGATGATGTAATTTAAGTGAAGTTATAATGTAATGAAAATGTAATTATAATGCACGTTGCATGAATCGGCCTTTAATAATAATCATGTTGCTAATCACTAAAATGTGATTATCTCTAAAACCGTTAAGATTTGGGGATACTAACAAGTATACCTTTTTTTGTTGTAATGATGTGGCTTTAATTATTTTTTACAAAAGTAGCGCTAATGTGAAGGGCAAAAAAGTTTCGCGTACATTTATGCCGCATACGTGGCCTATGTGGCGCCCTCTACAAAACACATCGAAATAGGTACAAAATTATGATTTCTCATATCAAAAACCCCCCAACCTCACATTTTTGTGCATATACGTCAAAAAGCGTTGAAGTTATTGTAAAAAACGAAAATTAAAATTTCATGTTCAACACCCTGTATCTCTCTTAATATCAACATTTTATCAAGGCTAGTTGGTTTAAATCGCAATATTTTCAAGTGAAGATTGTACTCATATTTCTATGTACAATTACTCAAGGACAACCCTGTATGTAATTACAAGACCTAGGTTAGATATGTACTTCACATGGGAAGATTTAGGGGTTGCATAGAGATAAAATAATAATATTAAGCCCAATATAAACATCTTCCAACTCTAAAATTCGAAAAAACGTTTATTTTCAAGTTAAAAAATGATATTTTTGAAATATTTATGCTAAAATATTCCTTAACCTACGCCTCTGATTTAATGTGCAACATTAAATTGGAAATTACAAGTCGGACATATGAATATCGCAACTTAAAAGCACGATTGACCTCGCGAGCGCCCTCTAACAGCACCTGCTGACACATGCAATTTCCATTTAGGGAGTGAAATCCGCAGAAAACTCCCAATATGTGTGTGAGTGTTATGAGACGAGAGTTTATCTAGAAAGTAGTTATAGCTCCTGACAGTTATCCACAGAAATCAATAGGTAATTGTATGATATAATGAACTACGTAATACGAGGGAAGGTAATTTATGGGTAATAGAATAAATTGGTTGTTTTATTTAAGCACGAAAACGTTTTCAGTATTCCTGAATTACCAAAATTACATTATAAAAAATGATGAACGATTTTGGTGTTGGCAAAAAAAGCATACAGTACAGTATTCAGCTAAAAAGCAATATAGATGTTCGCAATGATAAAAAACATGCAAAAATCTCATGTTTTGAATGGCAGACCTTAACTGTCATTCTTGTCAGAAAAAATACACTTTTTGTTGGCCACACTGATCTTATACTAAGCTCCTCTATTAAAATAATATAACTATGTTTTTTTTTGAGGACGTAGAAAAAGTATAATAAGCAGCCAGTATCAAAAACATCTTCACATCAAATCTGGCAACATTCTAAATATCACATATAGAATCTCCGTATCCTAAAATAGGTGTACCCCAAATTTTGTGCAATTAAGACTAGCAATTTTAAAGATAATTGGCCGTTTCCAGACTTTTGGGCCACTCTGTATGAAATATACATGAACAAATTCATATCTTAAATGAAAATGGTAATATTGAAGCTTACCTCAAGCAGAATAAAATGTATATTTTCGAAAAACCTAAAGATTTCTTTAAATCGCTAGAATTTATTTGTTATTAAACTCAAAAAAATAAAATTTACGCTTTAAATAAAATAGTACTCACCATTATATTACGAACAGCAAAGAAGTCATCTAAAATGAAGAAGAAACAAATTTTCAATACCTTACAATATTTGTATCTTTAAGTATAATTAAGTATTATTTAATAAATAAGTAAAATACTCACCTATTTTTATTCCAGCCAAATTTATTTTCTCCTGTATTGGACACTGTTAAAAGTTTATACACTGTTCGACACATTCAAATCACGGTTAGTTATTGTTATTACTAACGTTTCAATCACGAATTTAACATAAAGTCAAACAACGTACACGAGCAAAAAAAGCACCGATTACTAATAACAACTTTTTATAGTTGCTAGAAAACAATGAGCAACCACTTAAGCATGACAGAACAGAGAAATAGATTCAACTGGAAATATAAGTAATGATATTTTAAGTTGGTTGTCAAAAGTAGTATTTTACATAGGCGCACGCTATATTTTTAAATTAGAAAATATTACAGGAAAATAAAGTGAAATTTGCAATTTATTTAAAAGATTTAACGTGGAAAGTGTTGAAAAATTATGAAAATTTGTAATAAAGGGTTTTTTGGGACAAGAAATAAATTTTTTGATAAAATAATTCATTCACTTTCAAATAGCGTCATGAAAGTCTTGTAAAAACGACAAAACTATAATAGACTATGAGCCCATGGGGAAAAAAGTGTCTCGATTTGAAACAGCAGCAAACCCATTCAGAACGATAGTTTATCATACCACCATCGATTCCAGCACTATGGCGTACATTTTCTCTTGTGCAGAAAAGCGCAGTGGTAAACTGAACATTTTATTCTCCACCCTCTAAAAATGTGATGAAACTGTACGCCGTTTGTTACATTTGATAGTAGAATCATAGGAGATCGTTCCAGACTCTATGATGTTCAAAAATAATCGTCCGGAAAATCTGGGAAAATTTTTGAAAACTCTTATTTTCTACCCTCTAAAAAGGTGATTTTAAACTGTACGGCATTTGTTTCTGTAGATTATACAACACATAAATAAATATTTGACAATAAGGCCGTACAAAAAAAGTTTGGTGGAAAGCTGTGGGAAATTTTTCATTTTCCAAGATTTTCCTACTCAAAAAATATCATCTGAAAATTTACGGCATCTGTTCTACTGGATTTTTTTTATTAGAATTTAAGTGCCTCGACAACTATGGCCATTGGCACTATACAAAAGACAAAAATACATAATATATACAGGGTGCGGTATTATATTGTATATACATACACTATCTTAAAACATAA
Source organism: Galerucella pusilla (assembly GCA_910591695.1). NCBI lineage: Eukaryota > Metazoa > Arthropoda > Insecta > Coleoptera > Chrysomelidae > Galerucella > Galerucella pusilla. The sequence goes on from CAJUYI010001360.1 coordinate 40,159, forward strand.
AATATGTAAAATATCAATCTAGTTTATATTTTGTGGTAGAGGTTAGTTCTTTTGAGGAATTTAAATGTCTTTGGGATTTCAGCAGTGCAGTTTAAAAGCTCTCTCAGGTTTGGTCTTAGGTCTAGGCGCTTTTGTATATGTAATGGTGTATTCCTGGCAGTCCGTGAGCATATTATTGCAGTGACGGCAGACGGAAAGGTTTTCAGAAGACATCAAGTAACCATGTGTGTATCTGGTATGGTTGATTCGCAATCGTCTAATGACAGCAGCTTCTCTCCTGGTTAAGAAATCGAGGGAGAGACAGCCGATTAATGGTTGTATATCGTAAAGGGCTGTTTTGCCAAAACCTCTGCCAGGTCTCCTTGACGGACTTTTTGAATAATAGTTTTATGTTATCTGGAAGCTGGAACGTTGTGGTGGTGATGGAAGAAGAGGCTTCTTTAGCATGGTGTTCAGCGTTTTCATTGCCAGTAATTCCAATGTGAGATGGAAGCCTGATAAGACAAACTGTCACATCACGAGCTGAGAGAGTTTGATAGATGTCATGGATGTTTTGAACTATTGGATGGTCAGTAAAGATAGTATTGAGTGAATTAATTGAGGAAAGTGAATCGGTACAAATGGCGACGCGCTTGACAGGAGAAGAGATTTGCTAGAAAGCTTGGAAGATGCTATACAACTCACCAGTGTGAACGCTACATGCGTCTGTGTAGAGAACTACATCATAAGGTGTTTTTTCTAATATTTCCAAAAATGCTTTCTTTATAAGTATGTTGGCCGATTCATGTTTATTTAACTTGGTAAGGGAGGTATTGAATAGAGGAAGTTGTTTAGTCCGTTAGTTTAGGAGGGATATGAGGTTGGGGGAGCGGAGTGGTTATTGAAAGGTCGGCATTCTCAAGTAATGGGAAAAGAAGATGGGCAATAGATTTTACGCTACGTTTGGAAGTAGTGTTGGAAGGATGATGTTGATATATTGGTGTGAACAAAGGGTAAACAGGGTTAGAAGGGTTAGAAGATGTTGATGCCGCGTATGAAAGGAGGAGGGGTGGCTCATTCGCTTCACAGTATAGACTAGCAGCTGGACTAGAACGGAAAGCATCGAGAGAGAGTCGAAGCGCTGTATTGTGAATAGAGTTCAGGCTGACATGTAAGTAAAGCTGCCGTATTCTAGTTTAGAACGGATGAGGGATCTGTAAACTCTTAATAAGGTATTTTCGTCGGATCCCCAGTGATAGTGGCAGAGAGCTTTGATGATATTAAGTCTTTTAAGACAAATGTCTTTGAGTGAGTTTCCAATTAAGCCGAGAGTCGAAAGTTAATCCAAGAATCTTGCAATGATTAACAGCAGGTAACAGGGAGTTATTAAAGAAGATTAGCGGTGTACCGGATGGGGATCTTATGCTAAACTTTATGACCTTCGATTCACTTGGAGATAAGGAGAGATGTAGGTTGTTGGCTCTATCTACTGGATTTTGAGTAGGAAAATCTCGTAAAATAAAAAATTTCCAACGGATTTTCACACAACTTTTTTTGTACGGCAATACTGTCAAATCTTTATTTATATGTTGTATAATCTACAGAAACAAATGCCGTACAGTTTCAAATCACCTTTTTAGAGGGTGGAAAATAAGAGTTTTCAAAAATTTTCCTAGATTTTCCGAACGATAATTTTTGAGTCTGGACCGATCTCCTATGATTCTACTATCAAATGTAACAAACGGTGTACAGTTTCATTACATTTTTTGGGGGTGGAAAATAAAATGTTCAGTTTTCCATTGCGCTTTTCTGCACAAAGAAAAAAGGACGCCATAGTGCTGATGGAACTGATGGTGGCATGATAAACTATCGTTCTGAATGGGTTTGCTGCTGTTTCAAATCGCGACACTTTTTTCCCCATGGGCTCATAGTCTATAAATATTGACCAGCAAATTTAGGAGAGCATTCTCATTAGTGAAAAAAGGTCATAGCTTGGTCCAATTATTAAATTCAATACATACTTCCAGTTATTATGAACCAGAGAATATTTCAAACTTAACACTTATTTGAATTTCCTGAAAGACTATTAAAATTATGAGCAGCCGAAAACTTGAATGTACGTCATTAGCCTCTCTATTAATTAAATTTTTCTAAGAACCTACTGGTTATTAAGGTTTTGGAGAAAAGTTATTCGCGGACATAAAAAGAAATTTTGAGCTTCCTAATATTCTTTCGAGATTTGTTGCGGGATGGAACTTTTTAATTAATAGTCTTAGTCTTTCACTTCTCGTAATGGAAAGACATCAAAAAAGTTACGTTTTTAAAATAAAATTTCGGTATATCTTCATTTAAATTCTTAGAAACTAATCATATCTAATTACTTTATCAATTTTAGAGATAGACACACTGCATTTATTGAATAATTGGTTTTAGTTGCATTTACATCCTAATTTTAGCCATTTAAGGTTTTATCTGTGGAAAAAGTCCTAGGGAGCTGGATATTTTTGTATAAACTTTTATCACGGTGTTGTTATGAATATGTGAAAAATCCACATCGATATCGTGCCAGCTAAAAAAGTTATGAAGGTCTAAAAGTCACGAAAATCAGTTTTTCGCAAATATCTCGCGACCTAATACTGCGAGGTCAATAGTAGTTATTATAAAAATTGTTCCTAGTAAAATTATCTACAAAAAATGTCTCCTGCATTTTTCTGTATAATCAACCGTTTTCGAAGTAGAGCGCTGTAGTTTTTTTTCATGGTTTCCCCGTAGGCACAGTCTATGATATTCAATAAAAGGTTTTCTTATTCAGGAATAAATAATTTTTTATTGGAATTGTGGAAAAACCAAAAAAAATTACTTTGGTATAAATATAACTTTTTTTTATTCATTGTCGATATCTTCAGCTTCTCTATCTGTAATAGTTGCTGGCAAAACGTTGAGTGGACTCATTTCTAGATTGACATCTACATCTCAATTACATAATGTCCACAAACTTTTGACATCGCAACCCAATTTTGATGCATCCACATTTGCAACCACAACCTTTCGTACACGCATATTTCATATTTTTTGCTTAGATATTAATTTATAATAGTAAAGTTGATATCAAAAATTACTAATAATAGGATATAAACCAGTCTCCATTGGAAATTACTTCCAAATTTCAAAATAAAATTCAAATTTCAATGCACTTTCCGACCACCACCCGAGGATTTCCGAACGCTATTGATGATACGTGTGATGTCATATCTCTTGTTGTTTACTTATGTCAATATGGCCGGTATTGCAGCAGGTTCTGTGTAATTGTGTGTTTATATTGTATTTTAATCAACTATTTATTGCTTCATCGACGTAAAAATATCATTTTTCTAATTTTGACATATAAAGTGACACTTTTTAAAACTGATTGACATTATGAAACGTCTTACTTTTTGTAACTAGTTGCATAAAGTGAAATTTTATGCAATTGGTGACGAAAAATGTATTTCAAAATTAGTGACAAAAAGATTTATTCTATTTATTAAACTGTTATAATACAAGTTAAAAACATAAATTATAAATTAATTAATTATTATAAATATTGATAACACAATTATTGCAATTACCTATTCATAATAATTCCCGACGACATATTTTTTTCATTGCTCGAACTTGCTGTTATTTGGGAAGCGGCGCACATTGCATTAGATGTTTCACCAAATATTTCTTGCGCTATAAGTTTTTTATTATTTATGGAATTTTCAACATATCCCTCCGCAACAGAGGTAGATTTCCAACCTCCATGCCTCTTTAATTTTAAAATATCAGCGCCACTGTCTGCTAGGAAAGTGGCAGAGCTTCTTCTCAAGCAGTGGCCAGTATATAGAACAGGATTTGAAAGACCAAGAAATTGTGCAACAACTTTTGGCAGACTACTAAATGTGTTAATTCCCACAGGATTTCTGGTACATTTTCCATTCGCATATTTTACAAAAAATCTGTTGTGTTTAAGAACCTGGGGACGCAACTTAATATATTTTCTTAATATTTCAACAAGATTCGTATTTTCAATGTCTCCAGTGGTAATTGCAAACTGCCGTATAACTTTTGTTTTTGAAGGTGGGATATCAACACGAAAATGGCTTCTTTCGTCTATAACATTTTCGACTGGAAGAAATGTTAATTCTGCTTTTCTGCACGCTCTTGCCATTCCAATTATCATTGCAACCTTAGCCATTAAGTATTCTTTGTCATCAGCTTCCACTAAAATTTTGACAAAATCTTCTTTAATAAAAACTTTTGACTTTTTAGCACTGTACCCGTCCGCTTGCCTTTTAATATATGCTACCAAATTTGTATATTTTTTAATATCAATATTCCTTTTCAGATTTAGTTCAGACCTTAACATTGAGTGAAGTGTCCATAATGTGGGAACTTTCAGATCTTCCTTAGGTACCCTCAAAATATGCAAGTAAAGCTTCGGAACTTGAATCACTCATATCTTCTGTATGTTCCTTGTGGTATATTATTCATTCTTTTTTTAATTTCTTGGGAAATTAAACCACAATATTTTTAAATTCTTTATTTCAACGTTTCGGTAGCGTTCCAGCTACCGTTGTCAAGAAAAAATAAGTAGAAATTAATTTTTATCCCTAACTGACACAACAGAAAAAGAAATTAAAAAAAGATTGAATCACCCATTAAAAAAAAATAAAACTAAAAATATATCAATCTCGCTAAGAACCTTCCGTCTAGACTTTTTTACAAAATGTCAAACTGACAACTAACATGAAGTAACAGCAACAAACTAAATTTATGTTTTCCAAATTTTTATCAATTATATTAAATTTAATTTTTTCATTACTTTCTTCAAAATTAGAAAAAATCTTGTATGCAATACGTTACGAAATGAAATTTTGTGTAACTTGTGAGTTTTTGCGAAGCTCACTGCGTTCGTTCCGCAAAAATTTCGTAACTGATTGCATAAATAGCTATTATATGTTTGTTTGAGACCATTACGTGTTTGTGTGTGCTTTTTTTTATTTCTAAAAATCAACGTTAAGTGGAAAATTGACATAAATATTCGATATTTCCGAGAATATCTTAAAACTCTTAGAAGAGAATATTTTATTCACTAGTTCAGTGTTTAGTGACGATTCTTTCATATTTTGTTAGTGAAGATATGGCTAGCGGAGTTTTTGTGAAAGCACAAACTGATAGCTTGCCCAAAGTAGACTCATTTATGCTGCTTGAATTTATGAAGTCAAACAGCTGCCTCAATGCAGAGAAAATAAGACGAGTTAAAGCATTATCGTGAATACGATTTAAACTATGTATTATATATAATACAGGGTGTTTCTTAAGTAATCTTAAATATTATATGGGGCGCTTCGTTACTCAATTTTAAGGCGAAAAGTTCATATAAACAAGTGTGATAGGTGTTGTCGTTTATGAGATACAGGGTGTTGTACGTGAAATTAATTTTTCTTGGTGACGCTACTGATTTATATTTTTTTATTATTTTATTACAAGCAACATGTGTTAAACATAAAGAAAAAATAATACATTTCAGAGCAAATGTTCAAAATGTCCACCTCCAGCTAAAATGCAAGCATCCGCTCGATGTCTAATGGATTGTCGAATACGTTCGAAGATACCAGGGACTGTATTCTTGACTGAGGGAGAAGAGCTCTCCGAGAGAACACATATTTTGTCTCTATTCTGCTTGGCTACTCTGTCACTACTTAGACAAAGACAAAATATCTGTTCTCTCGGGAATCTTTACTCCCTCAGTCAAGAATACAGCCCCGGGATTGTTACGAATAACATTACAGCCGTCTATGATACGATTTTGAAGATCTTGTATATTTAATATCAGTGTTGTGTAAAGAAGCTATTTCAAATATCCCCACACACAAAAATCCAGAGGATTGTGTCCAGGTGATCTAGGGGGCCACGGGTGTGGAGATCCTCGTCCGATCCAATGGTTTGAAAAAACATTATTTAAAAACTCGCATACAATCACTGAAAAATGTGGAGGAGCTCCGTCATGCATGAACCACATGCGCCTTCTAATAATAATAGGTACATCTTCCAAAAGAAGTGGAAGTTCATTTTCTAGAAAATGTTGGTATGTCTGTCTCACCGGTTAACCGTACAGGAAGGGAAAATGGTCCAATTAAATAATCATCGATGATGCCAAGCCAAACATTGACCGAAAATGTTTGTTGAAATCGTTTTACACTTATGGTATGTGGATTTACATCTGCCCATATGTGGTCATTATGAAAATTCATAATCCCATGTCTAGAAAAGTTGGCTTCATCCGTAAATAGAATATTGGCAACAAAATTCGGATTGTTCGCGATTTCACGTAAAATCCATTGAAAATACTGTATGCGTAATGGATAGTCAGTAGGTAACAAATGTTGAACACGTTGAACGTGATATGGATACAATAAATTATCTTTTAGAATATTCCAAACAGTTTTGTTACTAACATTTACTTCATCTGCAACTTTTCTTGTACTCGTTTCTGGATGTTGGTCAATAATTTGAAGAATCTGGTTTTCCAATTGGGGATTTCTCACAGTTCTGGGTCGTCCAATAATATTCTTCGATTTAGCAAAAGTTCCAGTTTCTTGTAAACGAATATGTAACTTAGTAAACGTATCTGAACATGGTGAACGATTATTTGGATAACGCTGGGCATACGTACTTCTAGCTTCTAAGGCATTACCATTCGCTAATCCGTACAAAAAATGCATATTAGCCATTTCAACATTAGTAAACACTGAACAACAACTGAACACAGAGTCAATCAAATAAAAATGTACGATTTTTGCGTTGGTTTTCAAATTTGACACTTGTCAACGTTGCTACAAAGGCCACTTAGAATAAGCATGTTTTTGCGTATTACTTCTAAAAACCAGTAGCGTCACCGGGAAAAATTAATTTCACGTACAATCAGAACTGACTTATTACAATAAATTCAACACCCTGTATCTCATAAACGACAACACCTATCACACATGTTTATATGAACTTTTCGTCTTAAAATTGAGTAACGAAGCGCCCCATATAATATTTTAGATTACTTAAGAAACACCCTGTATATACCAAACCATATTTCGATGTGTGGTCGTGAGAAAATAATGTTTTTATGGTTGATTCCTAGACATATAGGTACATAACCTCAAACTATTAAAGAATAAAAATTACCAGCATAGAAGTTTACATTAAAATGGTCTTCATAAACAAAAGTAGTAGTATTTGTCGAAATATCGTCTTTGTTTCGACGCATAGCTTACAACCATAATACCCTTCTCTTAAGTGTATTTTTGCTTGCGCCACCAGGTAAAGTAACAAATATTTTGTCTGGAGTTTTAATAGACGTTGGTTTACACACTGGAACAATGCAATACTTGGAACACAAAGTTTTTTTTTCGGCTTTATCCATTTTTAAAGCTTTCAGAAACAAATGAGGTCACAAGAACTCATAGTGTGATACACGAATAAGAACGTAAACAAATGACGTCTCACCATGGGGCAGCCATCTTTATGATGTAAAGCGCGTTTTGGCGGACTCTCAAATTTTATGATTTTTAAAGTCGTTTTAAAAGTGAAGTTTATATTTTTTTGAAAAAATAGGCATGCATGGTGTTAGGAGACCTGATAAAGCGTCAATTCCCACCAATATAGCGAAATTTATGCTTGTACCCTATTGCAAGAGATGGTGTTCAGTAGATTAGCAGCAGCTAACTAGGAATTTCTCCGCAGATGCCTTAAATTACTGGACTACTCTTCCAATGTGTGAAGTATGCAACGTACAGTTCAGTGTCCAGCATTTCCAAGTGGACTGTTCTAAATACAACAAATAAAGACTAATATGCACGTTGTTGAATATTGCAGAAAGAATTTATTTAAAAAAATATGTTAAACTTTATCACCACTCGTTGAGATACTCAGATTTCAAAGACATTCTCAAACTACTAACAGATTTAGATAAAGTATAAGTTAGATACGATTTTTGTCTTTGAATATCGCCGATAACATCGAATTGAACTCCTACGTCCTGTAGAAATCCAGGCCGGAATCTGTACAGCTCCAAATCTTCTTGTATGAACCTCGGAAAACTCACCCACTTTCCTGTAATCATATTATACTCTTCCAAACGAGTTTTCCTGGCGTTTGTATCTATGGCGGTGTCTACTAAACCCTTCAATTTTTTAGGAATTAGTTTTTCATCCACAGCTCCTAGTTCGTAGAATACTTTTTTCCCAATTGCTTTGAAATGTTCTTCCTTCGGTGGTTCATCGGCTTTTTCGAAAACTTCGGGATCCATCGCGTTTTTCATTTTTTCCAATGCCGCGTTGATTTTTTGTCGGGCTGATCTTTCTTTGTTTAAATCGTTTATAACGAAGGACCAGTAGCTGTTCACTTGCTTCAATTTTGTTAAATTTTTCGTGTTGAAATAGCCGAAAATTTTCTTTACTATCCAAATTGGTAAGAGCTGGATGAGATCTATTTGCTTGTAGGCCCCTACGTCATCTACAAAACGATTAACTGAAAAAAATTCAAGTATTTAGTAAAGAAAAATTACCCAGATTCCTTTTCTTAAACCTTTACTTTTCTTCTTTTTATCCTTCTTACTACTCTTTGCTTCTTTCTTCGGTTTTTCCTCTTTACCTTTCTTCTTTTTGCGTAGATTTGTGTTCGAGTCTTGCATAACCTCATTTTTATATTTCATCATGATGTCGAACCACATTTTTCTCTGCTTCTCCACTTCTATTGAAGCAGGATGTTTAGGATCATAATTTTCGTGGTCGTCCTGCTGGGGTTCGGCTACCAAAAATATGGATTTGTTGGAAGAATAACTGCCGCATTGTTTTGAATATAAATCGCCTAAAAAATAGCAATTTTTGAGTAAAAATAACCGTTTTTTGCACTAAATATCCGATCCAACTTTATTAACCGATATCTCGGGAACTTTGCATATCATGTTAATCAAGAAGTGGAAGGGTAATTTCGACGATCAAATTCCCTTCCCCTTCTTGAATAACTTAATGTTTATTACAAAGTATTAGATATCTTGAGGAGGAGGGTGAATCCAATGATTATATTCCCTTCCCCTTCTTGAATATATTAATGTTCATCACAAAGTATTGGGTATCTTTGAAGGGGAAGGGAGAATGTAATGCTTATATTTCCTTCCCCTTTTTCTCACATTTACCAAAACGACATGGTCATTGTGAATTCAATGTACATTTCCCTATTTTAGGCTATAGTATATTATTGTTATTTTCATGAACGCGAACTGTGAAATTCCGTAAGAAAGCAAATTTTAACGTGGTTGGGACTGCAACGCCGTAAACAATGTTAGTCTAGTCAACAAGTGCCTTTTTGGCCAACTTTTTTCAGCAGTCTCCGAAAATTATGATCGAGGTGTCATTCGATTCGGGATGGCATCTAGATGATTTTTGGAAAAAATGAAGTTCCGCTAACAAAAATTGCAAAAGTTATTAACAGTTAACTAAAAAAAAGGGGGTTTAGTTTTTTGCAAATATCTCAAAAACTAATGAAGATTTTTCAAATTAAAAAAATGATTTGAAAAGAGGAGGAAATTTCCTAAAAAAACCCGACTCCCGGAACTGTAGGACAAATATTTATAATTTTCCCAGAGGGATGAAAATACGGCCGAAAACGGGTGTTCTGGCTTCCGTAAGCAACGCCTACTTTGGACACTTTATTAATAAAAATTATTTCAACATATTAAATATGAAATTTAAGAAATGAAAAAATTCAGGGGCTTACTGGAGAGATAAATGAACAATAATCCGCCTGAAAAAAATTTTTATTACAACTTTTCAATTAGTTATTCAATTGTTAACTAATAATTTTTTTCTGCTTGAACATGAACATTGCAAGTGTGATAAACTATAAATTTGAGATTTTTTTCCTCTTGGAGCAATTCTTGAAAGGATTCACAATAGATCCCCGTTGGAAAAATTAAAAAATGTTTATTTTTCAGGTTTTTATTAATAATTAGATATTGTTGTTGCAAAATTAAAAACTTAAATTAAGAATTGTAAAAAAATTTTTTTTAAAATATTATTAATGATCCGTTTTTATGTTATTAGAAGCTGCATAAAAATATTTTTTTCAAATTTTTATCTGTTATTGTTTAAAAAATTGATATAAACAAATGCGTTGTTTATTAGATAATTGAAATTTTTTTATGGAATTTCAATCTTTGAAACAAATAATGATTTTTAAAAGAAAAATTGTTCCTTAAATAAATTTTTTATTGCTTAAAAACGCATTTGTTAGTTAACAATTATTTTCTCCCACTCCTAATTAATATTAAGGAACAATTTTTTTTTAAAATCATTATTTATTTTTCTTTTCGATATAAAAGAAAATTTCGTTTTATTTATTTTTTCATTGTTTATGTAATAAACAATTTGTTATAAACAAATAAATTTTTACCTTATATTACCTTTTTTTTCCTATTCTACTTACTGTCATAAAACAAAATAACATAAAAACGGATCATAAATAATGTTTTGAAAAAAAAATTTTTTCCAATGATTAATTTAAGTTTTAATTTTGCAACAACGATAATTATTAATAAAAACCTGAAAAATAAACATTTTTTAATTTTTCCAACGGGGATCTATTGTGAAGCCTTTCAAGAATTGCTCCAAGAGAGGAAAAAAATCTCAAATTCATAGTTTAACAACTATCACACTTGCAATGTTCATGTTCAAGCAGAAAAAAATTATTAGTTAACAATTGAATAACTAATTGAAAAATTGTGATAACAATTTTTTTCAGGCGGATTATTATTCATTTAGGAAATTTCCTCCTCTTTTCAAATCTTTCTTTTAATTTGAAAAATCTTTTTCCTACGACCACATAGGAAAGTGACATATATCGCACTGATTAGTTCTATGGAAAGTGACCTTTATTCATACGCGTACGGAAAAAATTCTTATCCGTACGTGTGCGGATAAAAAAGCTGTCAAATTGAATGTTGAAATGCTAGTCTTTTTACTCCGCAAATTAATATGTATATGTGAAATGCTTATTTCCTAAGTTGATTTGTCCATATAATAATATAATATAATCTATTTATTTCATTTAAAATTTAAAAAAAAAATATCGAGCCCGGACTCGAACCACCCTACTGCTTGTCAAAAATCGAGCCCACGGATGCCTAGACCGCTCGGCCATCCCACTGTTATAGTCTGAAGTTCTTGTCCAAGATATATATAATATAATAAGCGCTAAGGAAATATACACAACAGTTTATTTATTCTCCAAAATAAAATGTGTTTATATCGACATTTATTGGACTTTCATGTTATTAAAACAATAAATATCCGTTTTCAATTATTTGAACAATGAATCCTTAAAATAGCTAGTTAATACTTTCAATCTCCTACAGGTAGGCAACAAGTTAAATATTAATTCTAACTTTTTTATAAAGGTACCTACTTTTTTCCATTGCATAAAAATCACAATTTTCTGGGCCAATTTCAAAGGTAAGTAATCAAAACCATATAAAGTATTTACAAATACACATATTGTAAAACCTCTCACATCTACATAAAAAAGCAAGATTATACATGCCTAATTTGGTAAAATATATCGCGTGGTCGTAGGAAAAATAGTGTACATAACTTGTGCGAAAGTGATTTTTCACACTCGTGGGATTGTCTCACTCGGCTGCGCTCGTGAGACAATACTTCCCACTCGTGTGAAAAATGTCACTTTCCGCACACGTTACGTAATATACTATATTAGTTTTTGAGATATTTGCAAAAAACTAAACCCCCTTTTTTTAGTTAATTGTTAATAACTTTTGCAATTTTTGTTTGCGGAACTTAATTTTTTTCAAAAATCATCTAGATGCCATCCCGAATCGAATGACACCTCGATCATAATTTTCGGATACTGCTGAAAAAGTTGGCCAAAAAGGCACTTGTTCACTAGATTATGTCTCGAGAATGGCAGCAATAGTTACTACGTCTGAACACCTGCCTGTGCTGAGTCGTGGTAAGATATGTTTGGGTAGAGAGAGCATTGGTTCAGTCATTCTTTACCGCGTTGCAATTGTATGTGTTACAGCATAGTAAACAATGTCAATACGCCTCCCGGCATCAGAACGGCTGCCAAAACACATAAAAAAAACCATAATTGTAGAAAATAAAATTCCTCACCTTTTATTTCCCCAAACTTTTTTGTAAGACTTACCGTTTACTATTCACGGCCCAAAAGTTGTATCGGATATTAAATTTTATAGATAATAATAGAAATATAACTAACATATAGCTAGTCTGTATATTCTATACAAAGGAATGAACAAATTCCTTTTAACATTCCCTCCAGATATTCTTATCAACCCCAAAGTAAGGTTAATTTGATGATAATCGTCCAAGGTTCCAAACCATTCCAAATCGTTTTCGATAGTTTCTTCCAAAGTTTTCTTATCCAGCATCCTATTGTGATCTAACATTAATTTATCGTGAACGAAATTAGTTTCAGGATCTACGATAGCGTACACGTCCATTTTGGCGTGTCCCAGAGACATGACACTGAATATTTGATATAAACTAGCCGGAGATGCGAGACATTTTACAAATTTAATTATCAGTTGTCTCTTGTGGTCGGCTGATAATCTCAAAAAGTAGTGCTGTATCGACAGGTTACGGAGTTCGAAATGCTTCTCCAATACTTTGGTCATACATAATTTTTCTTCTTTTTTCTTCAAGGCCGATGTTAGCACAAGTTGTTGCTCTTCGTCGTTGTAGCTCGTTAAAACCTCCATTTTAATATTTAGATGTTTGAACTTTTTTATTTGATTCGCTAACAAACGTCAATACAGACAGGATTTCAACATAATAAGGCATAATATACTTCAACCTAGAATTGTAACTCCTATGTTGTCAGCAGTGACTACTGTTTTAACTGCCATCTGAAGTTTGGCCGCAGGAACTATAAAATTCAGCGGGAATTTTAAATATCAAGTTGATGGAAAATTTTATCTTTTTAAAAAATAAATCGACTGTTTACCTAAAGAACACAAAATTCAGCTGCTTATAAAAATATATAAATTATAACTGATAATATTTCGCCAAATCTTGCATCAGAGCTGAACATACGAGAATATTTGGCAAACTTTTTTTGATGCAAGATTTGGTGAAATACTATCAGTTATAATTTATATGTTTTCATAAAAGCTGCACTTTGTATTATTTTGGTAAAAAGTCAATTTATTTCTAAAAAACTTGTGCAGCAGAGTAAGAGTTAAAGCAACATAATGCAACATTTTTGCAGAAGGTAAAGTTTGCAATATATAATTTGTGTGTCTAGGAAAAAGTATATGGTGAACGACGAATACTTTAAATAAAAAGACTTTGGGTAATTAAATATTTATTTAGTGATAATAACAACATTTTTAACACACAAACCTATATATACAGAACACACAACATTCTACCTAATTAGATTATTTCCCAATATTCTGCTATTTTCATTCCTAAAATATAAGTATTTTGTGTTACTTTTCCATCCATGTGGTCTGGCATCTAGTTCTAAACAATTCAACAAGGAGGGTCACGTATGAAGTACCTATACTCATTTCTATAGTGCCTTCTCCTTTGAAAGCGTTTTTTTACAACAAAATTTGATATAGCTGCTTTCATTATTGGATCAACAAATGTTGAATCCTTGTTAGTATTCATGAATTTTGGAAATTTCATATTATCTCCTCTTGAAATAGTATCAGGTTAATTTTTAACACCATAAAAGGAGAATCCTAATTATTAATTAACCTATAGACTTGCACCTAGGATAAATAAAGTGAGAACAGCTTTTCTTTTCAGCCTCTTTTTCCTGGTACTTGACAGTCATCTCTAAAGTGTCTAACACAAACACGGGAATTTTGGTATATTTGTTTTGAAGGCATGTAGTGTAACTCCACATTATTAATATTTCCCAGCCAGGAGTCAAATACTTCAGGTTCACGTTTTAAAAACCGATGTTAAGCACTCGTTTTGTCTCAGCAAAACGGAACACAACAAAGTTTTTACGTGGTTTGTTTATTTTTCCTTCTATTTTGACATCTTGACATTACGATTGTTGATTATCAGTGCCCTCTGCAGTTTGGCCGCATCGTGACTTAAAACAATCTCTCCAATCCCAGTTACAATTCTAGAAGGTTAGGTCCAATTCACATACTAATACTGAGCGATTTACGATTGACCTTGAACTGAGGTACTTCTGTATCTGTAGGGAGGGAAAGTGTAGGCACACAGCTCCCCAGGGTCGCCCAGGGTGATCCTGGCAACACTGCATCCTTTGATTCCATCCCATCTCTTAAGGGATTGAGCATGGGTGTAACTTTTGGCTAGTTCTGCAATTGTCGAAGTCGTTAGGCCGTAGGTGTCACTGGGTCCTAGAATTTTTAGTCCAGCGGCTTCCCTGGCTGAAGAATCGGCAATGCGATTATCTTTACTCCTGTCGTGCCCTATAACCCACCCCAGGATAATATTGTTATTTGCCGAGGCGTCAGCTAAATCTTGGTGGCACTCTAGTACTAGCCCCGATATAACACGTTGTCTGTTCAAGGCTAATTGGGTTTGTCGACTGATTGATTTAGCGCTAGAAACTAGTCATTTCATTATAATTATGAACATACTTTATCCTTTTATATTTAAATTTCAAAATTATAGAGCAGCTCTTCGTTTTAACCAAATAATTTGAGTGCTAAAGTTCCTTTAAAAGACTAACAATAATTATATACCTCAAAATAGCTAAGTTATTAGGCCCGTTGTTGGTATTTTTTGAATCTCATCGGTGTTAGAAAAACACCAGTTGATTTTACTGAGAATAAATGACATTTTAATGAAGTTAATAGCGCTCGAAATAAATATCTGGGTAGTACTCAATTAGATATGTGAAACAAATAATATCCGCTTGACTAATATATTTTTGTAGTATAATAAACTGGCCTAAAGTTATTATAATGCATATTCAAGAAGCTACCGTAATTTACAAAAAGCCCCGCATGCTTGTAATCATTATAAAAGCTCTGAAAATACCACACCTAACTCTTCCTTGAAACGCGCCTAATACCCTATGCAACCAATATATCATCATTGTGCTTCCCATCTCGGATCACACACACCGTATAATTGCGAAACGCATCAACTTACTTAAGCCAGTCTTCGTCTGTTTGTTAACTGAGTCGGTGTTGCGCGTTGAACTACTGATAGTATAAAACATAACCTATAAATCGGCGTTTTTAAGTGTATAATGTACAAATTGGAATTGTTTAATTTGCAGTTATCTTACGTGTTTTTTGTGAGTGGTTTTTAGAATAAGTTAGTGAGTGGCTTTTTTTGTACTGATACCACAAAATGAAGGCGATACTACTAGTATTTTGTATATTGTTCGTCCTTAAAACACGTAAGTTTTTATTTTTAGATAATGTAATTTGTTTTGCCAAATATTCGCCGATAGAATTGTCAACAGTAGTAAAAATGATGGTAGTTTTTTCGTCTAGTATTTTAAGCATTATTCACACCTGTTTTTACAACGCTGACAGCTATTTTAGAAAAAATGTTACGATTTTTTTTCTATTGTACCTCTAATAAAAACTGGATGACATTATTCTTTGATTATTTCGTACAATAAATTATCGCTTTTTGACATTTTATTGTTTCAGGTTTTAAAGATAATACCAATTTTTTTAATATCATTTAAATTAATTAAAAATGTTTTAATGGTTCATTTTGGATATTTAAAATAACAAAAAATGATAAGTAGGTGTGATAAATGTTATTATAAATCTACAAATTTTATTAGCAAATATTTTTAAAATAATACAATGTTTTTTTTTATACCATTTTATTTAGTATTAGTCAACTGACTTATATAGGGTGGTTCTTAGATAATTGTACAGTACAATCTTCAATTCAAAATATCACTATTTAAACCAATTAGCCTTAATAAAATGTTGATATTAAGAAAGATACAGGGCGTTGAATAGGAAATTTTAACTTTCGTTTTTTACAATAACTTTAACGCTTTTTGACGTATATGCACAAAAATTTGATGTTGGGGGTTTTTGGATATGAGAAATCATAATTTTGTACCTATTTCGATGTATTTTGTAGAGGGCGCCACATAGACCACGTATGCGGCATAAATGTGCGCAAAACTTTTTTGCCTTTTAGGTACATTAGCACTTCTATCGTAAAAAATAATTAAAGCCACATTACAACAAATAAAAGGTATTTCTGTAAGTATCCCCAAATCTCAAAGGTTTTAGAGATAATCACATTTTAGTGATTAACTAATAACTACCTACATGATTACATATTATTAAATGAAATTACGTTCGAAAAATGTAGTTGTGTGTAAGATATTTATTATTTTTAAATATTGAAAGTACCATTCATATTTTTTATGTTAACTGCTACTATAACCTAATACTGTTGATCTAAATATTAAAAAAATTATTATTGTACACACTACATTTTTCGAACGTAATTTCATTAAATAATAATCATGTAGTTAATCACTAAAATGGGATTATCTCTTAAACCATTAAGATTTGGGTATACTAACAGGTATACCTTTCATTTGTTGTAATGATGTGGCTTTAATTATTTTTTCCGCAAATCGCTAGGAAATTTTGACATTCCTGTCAAGATTTCTTGAAGAAAAAGTCAGGACTTCCTTACTGTAAGGAAATGATA
>CAJUYI010001361.1:0-10619 GCA_910591695.1 Galerucella pusilla
TCTGTCCCCGCCGGTAGCGCTGCAAGCTTAATTTGAAATCCCAATTGAAGAGCGTTTCTTTATTAACCGGAAAGCCACACTTCGCCGTGTTAATCACCCATTCTTTAACACGGTTCTCACCATCCACTGTAAGTAGTGGAGGTGGACCAGGCTTTCGTAAGTGATCAGGAACTCGACCGGATATTCTATCCAAAATTGTTGTTTTCGGGATATTGAAAGTTCTGCATGCCTTTCTTATACCCATTTTATTTTCCCGGATTTCATATAAAGCCTTTTCCAGGTCTTCTTCTGAATAAGTATGAAGTACCTTTCGCACTTGCTCTTTTTGTATTTTTACCTTCCTTGATTTTTTTATAATTCCTTCTTTTGTTTGTATTCCTTTCTTTCCAGACTTTTTAAGTGTTGTGAGAGTCACTAAAAAGGTTTAAAAAATTACTTCTTATCCCTTTATGTATGATGGTCGAGAACAGAAATGGACTAATCTGGTTTTCGACCACCACTTTTTATCAATTGTTATATAAACTTTTTTTAATTAATCAGTTGTAAATGGTGGTCGCAAACCAAAAACAAGAATATTTATGGCTATTTATGAATAATAGATGTAAAATTTTTGTATACAAGTACTTTACTAATATATATTTCTAAAACGAAAATAATTTGTTTGTGAACTAGTTCTCGACCAAGGCGGTCGGAAACTGAAAATCATCAGTTTTTAAATTCTGTTTCTCGACCATCAAATATTGACAAGGAAAAAATAGTTAAGTGCGTTTTTTTCATAGTAATAACAAAACTTAACTCTTCCTTAACCCAATAAAACATAATGCACTCATTAATTTGAAGTCAAACAAAAGTTTTTCGGACACACCCTCACTTAGCACAATTTTATATACGGACCTTAGTGACTGACCAGTGCAAACGACAAATTTTCACTGATTTTTCGCGGGAAACTAAGATATCTATTCACAGTAGCGCCGCCTGTTCCAGATATATGAAAGTTGTCGGAAACAAAGGAATCACTTTGTTAAAGGGTTTCGCGGCTATTTTACTAATTATCGGCATTTGAATAGGAAAATGGTCGAGATCTAGAGCAGGTCGGCGAACAGGCACATTCACCCTATTCTTGAAGACCGTTATACCAGACTTTAGCGATTCCTGACAATTTTGACTGCATAAAATAGGATTTTGTTACATCATTCCATTGATAAATTTGTCCAAGTTGTTCAATCTTATTTAGCCAATTTTGGGTGTTCATATCACCAGGTTCGGGGTCAAAAATTGGTACGATATCACTCTTGGTTAGGTTAATATTATTTGTTGCGGATTGACGATGCACATTATTTAAAAAGGAATCGTTTACAACCGGTTGAATCGGAGGTTGCATTTGTTGTATTTCACTAACCTTTGTGGCTATAAGCCCTTCAATTCTGCGCTTCTTCGCAGCTTTTCTCTGATTAGCTTCGACTTGAATGTTTTCATCGTCTGATGAACACTCAGGCTCTTTTTGCCTTTCCGTAGAAAAGTTCCTTTCTAACTGACAGCGCCTCCGTGACCGTTGTTTCGACAATTCATCGCGGTTATCACTATCACTACTTGTATTCTCACAGTCACTGCTCATCTTGGTCAAATTGTTTTTAATAATAATTATGTCTTTAATCAAAGGCGTGCGGTGTATATAAAAAAAAATAGCAACAAAAATTCTGATCTCACTTCTGAATTGTAACGGCAGAAAAATAAAACGATTCGTCTTACTCAAAAGTACATTTTATTCTGGTCTTTTTTTAATATCCTTTTCAAACATGTATTTAAGATCCAAGTTTCCCTTTCTTTATCTACAGACATAAACAAAAGTGATACCTAAATCTATTAATAGCAAGTACCTGAACCGACCCTCGTTGTTTTAAAAGCTTACAGTCTCCCTTTAAAGAAATGTTTATACATAGTGGTATTTAAAATAAAAGCTAGAAGAAATATTATAATATATATATATATATATTACAAGAAAACGTAAAACGTAGGATTTCATCACATTATACTTCGATCGGGGAATATTTCGTTTTGATGTGTATAGTTGGGGAAAATCAAATTGACCAATCAAATGTGGATCATCATACCCTGTAGCAGTTCTTCTAGATCGTGTTATTTTAGATTCTTAGGGTTTGCAAACTGGTAGCAGTTTGTAGTCGTCTTCATAATTCAGTTTGTAGTACATTTTTGCATTTTCTGTGAACAAAAGACAGCGAATCTCTGTAACATTTGGTTGTCCTACACCTAGTCCGGGTCTGATTGATTTATGAGGCATGGCTTTACTATAATCTTTAAAAAATGTGTAGTCCAAGTATTGAACTTTATAAGGACTGGGGTTTTTTCTGGCCTTGGAACATACTTCAGCGTAATCAGCTGGAACATGTATATCTTTATTTTTCAGATATCTCTCGATTGTGGAAATAATCGAGTCACATTCCATTTGGGTGTGCCCCCTTTCTAAATAGTTTTGTTCTATAGAAATTTTATATCGTTTTGCTGTATGTATTAATGCATTCGCCAATATAGCACAACGATTTTGGTAATTGCAACCATCGCTGTAAATTATTACTTTATTACTGTTGTTTCTCAGAGATAATTGGGAAACAATGAAGTCTGTTGAAATGCTTGCAAACTTATTACTAGTGAGTTCTCCGTCACTCTCATTCCATAAATAGCAGTAGCCAACCTTAGATTTCAAATCAAAGAAGGTCATATTATGTACAGATAATTTGCACCGATAGTATAATGCCGATGCATTAGATTTTGGGCTCAAAACCAATGACTGTAAATCGACTGTGTAGACGTGTTCCTCATTTGCTTTGTCAAATTCTTTTGCTTTCCTAGCTTCTTCCTTTTTTTTAATGTGATCATCATATGTGTTTTTATCAATGTGATTATGTTTGAACGCAATGCACGTGTCACATTGATCTTTTTTAGGTCTGTAGAGACTAAGGTTTAGATCTTCAAACCATCATTTTTGTCAAACTCAACAAGAACATAAGCCATTGAATGGATAATACCTGTAACAAAAATCAACGTTAAAATTATAAAGTCTATTTTAGCTTTACATCAGATCTTTAATTTTTTGAATCATACAAATATTTAGTCTACAGAACAATGATAGATAGATAGATGATAGATAGTTATTTTAATATATCTTATAAAAATTACAATAATGATGAAACCATGAAAATATGAGGTACAAAATATTCATAGAATGCGAGATGGAATGTCGATATTATAGGTTTGGTTCCAACTGTACAACACAACACAATACTTGTAACTATTAATTATGCAATGGATTATTTATTAAAACATGAAAAGAAGACACATTCACAAATAATATCTAATAATCCAATCCGCCCTACTTATAACCATCCATTAAAAGGAGGTAAAATACAAAGCGTCTTAACATCAAATTGTGGGACTGTCATTGTATTATGGTTTTCTTTATTTATCATAGTAGAATTAGGAATATTATCAATTATATCCAAATTAGAGATTGAGGTTGCTAAAAACTGTGCGGATATATCACTTGAAGGATTATGAGCAAAGGATTCTGACATAAGTAAGTACTCACAGAAAAAGGGCGATGATCAACTTCATGTCCAGTAGACTGTAGATACTGTATTATATTCTGGATGAGGAGCTCCAACTGCTGTCGTCCAGGAATGTTTTCTATTTCTCTGAAGGCTGAGCTGCAATTGCTGTCCGTCAGGAAAGTTCTTTTCTTGGGTTTTCACTTAGTTTCGAGTTGCACCGTATATTAAAGTTCAAATCGCGAATAAACGTTTAAAAACGACGAGTTTCCAATACTGGGACTCTTTCGTGATCCTACTGACTGCTCCAATTACATTTTAATATTCGAAATTTGTTTTTTTAAAAACAAATTATATTAAATATATGTATACAATAAAACTTATATTATAAGTGTAAAAACAAAAGATATATGTTACTATATATGCCAGAATGAATATTAATTGTTCTCCTATCTTATTTATAAACTTTGATTATCCTCGAGACTTGCTGAAGCTGCACTATCCGTGTTCTAGTTCGACCGCTGTGAATGAATAGTACCATTTGTCTTATTGAAATGTAACTTGCGTTATGTAAACATGAATGTAAATGTACAGGGTGATTCACGCAAGTATGCCATAGTCGGTGTTTTTTTCAATGAAACACCCTGTACATTTGCATATTTTTGAAATCCTCTTAATGAACCGATTCCAACAAACTAAATAATGTATTGTCAATTATTAATTATGCAGGGTGAAATTTTTATTTTTACAGTTATTAAACACATACATAAAATACCTGATGTATTTGATTTCAATACATTAAAATAAATGCTCAAAATGTTCTCCACCTAGTTGTTGGCAATAGCACAGTCTCCTATAGAACTCCTCCTTAACTTGGTTTAAAGTTTGAGGTGAAATATTCCGTATTTCTGTAGTTATTCTGTCTTTGAGGTCTACACTGCTAGTTGGTTGTGTTGCACATACTTTGTTCTTGAGATAACCCCACAGAAAAAAATCTAACGGCGTAAGGTCTGGCGATCTAGCTGGCCACTCAATAGTACCTCTTCGTCCAATCCATCTATTGGGGAAGATTTCATCTAAATGAGTTCTTACCATTGAAGCATTATAGGGTGTTGGCCCGTCTTGCTGAAGCCGAACATTTTCATTCGGTAAGCTAGGATCTATTGCGTTGGGATATAAGTTTGCCAACGCAGGAATAACTTCATTCCCAAGCGTATTTAAATATTTTCCAGCTGTCAAATTTCCATCTGTAAATATAGGACCAATAATATGGTCGCCTATAATACCGGCCCAAACGTTCACCTTTTGAGGGTACTGAGTATGTGTCTCACGCATGCAATTAGGATTCTCCGCTGACCAATATCTACAGTTCTGTCGGTTTACCTCTCCATTCAATGTGAATGTTGATTCGTCAGAAAAAAGAATGATACCAAGAGCTATCTCATTTCTGTTCAGCTTATTCATCAATCTTTCGCAGAAATCCATTCTACGATCTAGATCGTCTTCTGTTAACTGCTGCACAAAAGTTAACTTGTAGGGATGAAGTTTTTTTTTATGAAGACATCTTAGAACAGTTGTATGACTAACATTATTCTCACGGGCAATTTGACGTGTACTTGAAGTTGGATTCTCTTCGACACCTAACAAAATATCCACTTTCACATCATCTTCAACGAAGTGTGGTTTTCTTTTCAATGGTTTGACATGTCCAAGTTCTCTGAATTGTGCATGATTTTTAGACACAGTACTTTGTGAAATATTAGGCAATTCGGGATACCTGTGATTAAATAAGTTTGCCACTTCAACTTGACTTCTGCAGTTATCCCCGTACCCGATCATCATTAAAATCTCAATTCGGAGAGTCTCAGTTAAATATTTCATTGTTATGTCGACAAGGGAAGAGTGTTTGACAAGGATTTCACTTTTTCAGTATAAACTGTCAACAACGGACAGAATAGAAAACAATCCACATTATTTACCGATTTTGTCTAATTATTGGCGTTTTTAGGCAATTTTTAGGTATTTATGATGAAATTCATGGGCGTAGCAGGTTTTGTTTAATATACAAATGCGTCTAATAATTGGTTAGTTTAGATTTTTGATAAATCCATATTTAGCTAATTTGAAAAAGTACCAATATTTCAAGTGTAATAAATTATTAATTTTAAAATTTCACCCTGTATAATTCATAATTGACCATACATTATTTAGTTTGTTGGAATCGGTTCATTAAGAGGATTTCAAAAATAGGCAAATATACAGAGTATCGTATCGACACACCAGTGTTTCTGGGAAACGTATAGATTTAGTGGACTGTATACTATGTTTTTTATTACCAAGGGTTTTTTTTACGTACAATCAAGTGATAGAGAAAAGCACTCACCTCGTATCTAGAAGCAACTCATCGAGGTGGATAAAGGGTACCCTTCTCTTCTATCTTCTACTTCCAACAAAACAACAAAATTTTGAACAAAACAACAAAACTCGGAAGAAAAAAATCAAAACCTTAATGATTCGTTTTAATGGCCTATATTAGCCGAAAGCCGTAAGCATACTGTCTTTCTCGACCGTGTATGTGCCCGGCTCATTTCTCGAGATACTTTTCAATTTTTGATTGTACATTGTGTCCCCAAAAAATAATAAAATAAAATTGAGAAAAAATATACGTTTCCTTACGAACAATAAAACTGAGCTATAAAAAATAATTAAATAAATCGAATGAGTTCTGAACATTCCAACCACCAAAAACAAGCTGGTTTCTCAGCTATTTATAAGTAGTGAAAAAAACAAACAATAAATAAATATATACATATATATGCGCCTGTATATTTTTGAAAAAAAAAATTTTTTTCTTTTCCTTTTAAATTCTATATCAGAACTCAACAAAGAAAAACGGGAAAAAAGTTATTGCCCTGGTAATTGGCAAACCTTGACAACAGGTCGCTGCAGAGTTCCGTTTTGAGTTTTTAATGTAACTACCATAATTACCCCATCTTTCCCTGGATGTAATTCAATTAGGCGTCCAAGAGACCACTTCAGAGGAAACTTTTGTTCATCTTTTATAAGGACCATCGTGTTTATTTTTATATTTGGAACTGATTTGGTCCACTTACTACGCTGCTGTAGCCTGTGCAAATATACTTGACTCCAGCGGTTCCAAAAATCGGTATGCATTCTTTGTAACATTTGCCATCGCGATAGACGGTTCATAGAAACAGAAGATAAATCGGGTTCAGGAAAGGTCGCAAGAGGCTCCATGGTTAAAAAATGTCCTGGAGTCAAGGGTACTAGATCGTTAGGGTCTTCACTAATAGCCGTTAGGGGCCGAGAATTTAAGAGGGCCTCAATTTGGGATAAAAGAGTGGATAACTCTTCGTAGGTCATAAGCTGTTCTCCTATGACTCGATACAGGTGTGTTTTTACAGACAACACCTGCTTCGCTAAGTCCATTGAAACGAGGAGCTCCAGGGGGGTTGAAATACCACCTGATTGAGAGCTTATCAGAAGTTTGTTGGGCATGTGCAGTAATTTTATTGTACGCTCCTTTAAAATTAGTGCCTTGATCCGAATAAATATCAGACACTCTGCCTCTGCGCGCTATTAAACGTCGAAAACTTGTAAGAAACGTATACGTGGACAAGTCTGACGAAAGTTCAAGGTGAATAGCCTTAGTTGCACAACAAACAAATAGACATATATAAGCCTTGGATCGAGGACCATGGGAAACCGTTAGCTCCGATATAATTGGACCGCTACCACGAAGTAAGAAAGGAAACTGTTATATAGTTATGTTTCAGGATAGATTCACCAAGTGGGTCCAATGCAAACCGTTAAGGAATGCTACAGCCAGTAGTATCAGTACCGCCTTTCACGATGAAGTTTTAACCATATTTGGATGTCCCCGTACCGTACTAACTGACAATGGCACACAGTACGATAGCAAACTGTTTAAGGAATTGTTGAAAGAATTGGGAATCCGACACCGCTTCACTCCGCCGTACACACCACAAGTCAATCCAGTGGAACGAGCAAATCGAACATTGAAGACGATGATTGCGCAATACTGCGAAAAGGATCACCGAGATTGGCGGATCTCAAATTTGCTATTAACAACGCAAAACATGATTCTACGGGATTCTCCCCCGCATTTTTAAATTTTGGAAGAGATCCTGAGATACCGAAATCCTTCCGAAAAGAAGTTGAAGATGCTCTGAAGGAAGATGCTGGATCAGACGACCCTGGCGAAGTAGACTCCACACCTCATCTCCTACGCATGGGAAAGCTGCAGGAATGTTTCGATTTGGTCCGCCTAAACCTGTCTAGAGCGTTTACTAGCCAAAGCCGTTATTATAATTTACGACGCCGCGACTGGAAATGCACCGTCGGAGATGAAGTGATGAAAAAAGAGCATACTTTATCCTCCGCTGCTGATTATGTAGCCGCAAAGCTAGCTCCGAAATATTCTGGTCCTTACAAAGTTGTTAGAGTTGTATCTCCGGTAGTTTATGATCTGCGTGATGACAAGGGCAAAATATATAAACATGTACATATAAAGGATTAGAAGCCAATTAATAACTAATCATTTTTAATAACAGTATGAATACCGATCCGAACCAGTCGCCGCCTTATCAAAGTGGGTCGTATCCGGATTATTCTTGGCCGGATATGGAGGATCCAGACTTATTAAATTTAATCGATATAACTGCCGCATCAATGCTAGAGGAGTGGGAGAATAGATATGCACCCAGCCCTACCCTTTCAAACGACCTCTTCGAAGACGAAATCATAATAATCTCGGACACCGAGTTTGAGGAGGAATTTGATCCTCACTTGTTCGAGTTGAGCCGATATATACCCGGCTCATCCCCACCACGTCCGGAGGAAGGCATCATCACCGAGAAGAGGGTGGTCTGCACGTTATATGAGCGGAGGACGGTGCAAACCCTGGACGAGGACTATAACCCCCGCCAGGAAGTGTCTGAGACCGTCACCCAGTACACCTCAGGGGTGTACACCACCTTCGACCCTCTTCACGAAGAACCAACTCCTTCTCCACCGCAACAACAAATCCAGGAAGCCATGGAAGTAGAGGAGGTAGTCTGCCTGGAAGACAGTTCAAGTCCTCCACTCCCGTCACCGGAAGAATTACTATGGGAGTTCATACGGAACCACCCCCGGTCAGAACCATGGCCCAAAGTCTGGGCAGAAAGGGCTCAAGTGCTAAGGCCGAAAGGGTCCGATAACACCAGTCGAGTTCGACTAGATGCCGTTTCGCCACGATTATTCGTCCCACAACGCTGATAACTTAACCAGTCTAACCCGAGTAGAACACGCTATGTTTTATTCCGAATTCTGTTATAAGGGCTTCTCTCGTTTCTAGAGAGAACCCGGGGGGAAAAATCCCCTATATTTAGTAATCAATCTTTGGTTTGACTTATTCTTTTGTTATAGTCTGCCACCCGTTAAAAAAATTCAACATGGACTCCGACTCTCATATGGAAACTATCAGTTTGTACGCAGACAGCAGTCTATCCGAAGAACTCGAGGATCAGCGAGCCGACAACGTTCTCCTTGACCCCTTCGCAAGCATCCCCGCTATGATCCGAGATGCCGCCGTCGTCAACGAGAGACTTCAGAGGGAGGGACGATACTACCCTTCTACTTCCTGGTTCAATGCAGAAAAGTCCCAGTTCATACCTATTACCTACGATATGTGCTGGAGATGTGGTATGCCTGGTCACCGTCGAGACAGGTGCCAACAAAAGCCGGTCCTGTTTTGTTCACGTTGCGGAAAAATTGGACAACTGTCCCGAGATTGTCCTTGCAGGAGAAGACCAGTGGAGAAATCTGCAAGTATCCCGTCCCGAGATGCCAGGAGATCCGTTGCCGTGCAGGCATGTATCGTTCCCCTGCAGCAAATCCGAGAAACCCAGGAAATAGGCATACAGTGTGATCTATATGCTGGCACCGAAGAAAGGTCTGACCCCAATGGAGCCGTACGTGAGAGACATTCGCGACGACACCGCTGCCCACCAGTTCGAGGATTTGGACCCCGAAGAAACTGTTCCGCGTCAGGAATCTGTAGGGAAGGAAATGCCCGCAGCAAGAAATATTAATTTTCGAGGCCGCATAAGAAATTTGGACTATTCAGTGTAGATTTGTAAGGTTATACTTAGTATTTTCAATATGGGCATAGACCCTTAAAAAAAATAGAATGAACAAAAGCTACGCTTTTGTCCATTCACTTTTTTTTTACCGAAGTAAGGAGGGTGTGTAACGAAGTTAATTTTTTTTAGTTTTTTTTTTAGGTTAAATAGGGATTTGAATTATTTCTGTTATTTTCTTGCTCCGGTATAATATTAAGGGATTAATTTTTTTTTAAGATGTAAAATACTGCTCCCTCTTTACTCACTTACTTTAGTTTTGTTAATGTTGTGAGGTAGTAAATATAAATTTTACCTTCATTTAAAATATTTCGGACATCCGGTATACATGTATTTTAATTTTACTTGATTAAATCTTTCGGGCCGTTCAGTATATCCATAGGTGTTGGAATAAAATAATTAAATCTAGTTCCGTTTTTTTTAGTCTGAAAGTACCTACGTACCGTTTACGAAAGTTTTGTGTTTGAAACCGATATCGTTTAAAAAAGGTAAAATTTCATTTGACTCCGTATCATTTCCGTATGAAAATTTATTTAATTAATTTACTTGAAAATTGAATTTATCGTATTCAGGAGAAAATTGTTACCGACATTTATACTATACTCAGTGGTTTTCTCATTTTATAATTCGTATTTGTCCGTTGAATAAATTATTTTTATCGTTCAGTTGAAAATTCATATTTGAACCATTCTTCCGTTTGTTTTGTGATTATAGGATCTCCCAGTTTTCAGAAGTAATATTTAATTGCTGAACTTTCCGTTCAGGAATTAAATTTATTTTTGTATCAGGAACCTCAGTGAATCGCCGACTTTCTCGGGTCTTGCTGAGATTTCATTCTCTTTTTGCCGTTTCTTTGTGAATAGTTTATCCCGGTTTCCAGAAATAATATTTA
>CAJUYI010001361.1:10629-29602 GCA_910591695.1 Galerucella pusilla
GTTTATCCCGGTTTCCAGAAATAATATTTAATTGTTGGACTTTTCGTCCAGGAATTAAATTTATTTTGTATCAGGAACCTCAGTGAATCGCCGACTTTCTCGGGTCTTGCTGAGATTTCATTCTCTTTCTGCCGTTTCCTTGTGAATAGTATACCCCGGTTTCCAAAAATAATATTTAATAACTGGACATCTCGTTCAGGAATTATATTTATTTTTGTATAAGGAATCTCAGTGAATCGCCGACTTTCTCGGGTCTTGCTGAGATTTTTTTCTTTTTCTCCGTTGTTGTTAATAGCTGGTTATAGTAGTTTCAGAATTTTTTCATTTTTCGGTTTTGATAGGTTTTATTAATTTTCAGAAATTTCCATCTATTTCCGCTGTTTAATTTTTTTGGAGAGGGTTTATTGGTTTTCAGAAATTATATTTGAATACTGGGCGATCCAAAAGTTTCGCTCGGTTATTTAAATTTATTTTTGTATCAGGAATCTCAGTGAATCGCCGACTTTCTCGGGTTTTTCCGAGATTCCTTTCTTTGTCTCTCTGCCGTTCAAATTTGTTGATAGTAACTCCCGGTTTTAGGAACAATATTTGATTGCTGGACGATTCAAAAGTCTTGTACGGGAATTAAATTCGGACTAGAATATCAACCGATCGCCGACTGTCTCGGGTCTTGTTGATATTCTCATCTTCATAATTTTTACTGAAATTAAAATTTTTCAAAATTTGTCGAACCGCTGCCTAGCACCGTGACATATTTAGTAATATTGAATACAATAGCACATTTTGTAAAACCACTGAGTCCGAATAAACCATATTGTTTTTTTTTGTGATTTGCATTATAATTAAATTGTTTTCTATACTATCTCTTTTATATCTGGTGTATATAATTTTTTTGTTTGAGTGCCCGTCTTCTTGCTAGCATTATTAGCAGGTACGGAAAAGGTTTTTTTTTTGTTGCTGTTAACCGATTATAATTTTGGATTAGAATACAAACCTCCATTGAATTACCGTAGTTTTATTGATAATTTTTCTAGTATTTCGATCCTACAGTTAATGGTTATTTTATTTTACAACGGTAGTTGTCATATTGGTTTCAAAAGGTAATGATAGGTAATTTATTTGTGGTAAGAAAAAAAAAAGGTATACCACTACTTAGTCTCTACCGTCATTCATAGTTCGACCCCTGGAATTTTCCGTAACCTCCATCTGAGGCTATCTGGAACTCTTGACGCTAAGGGTCAAGGGGCCGTGGAGCAAACCACGTGAAAAATCTGGCGCCCGAGCATTGATTTGAAAATTTTGCATCGAAGGTGTCCAAAGTGACGTGTCTAGTTGATAAGAGCCGGAGTGAGGTGAAGAAGAACGTCACAGCTGCTCCATGACTTGATTTGATGAGACTTCCACCTCTACAACATCTGCTACTATTGTTTCTTCATCGATTATATAATCTGTATTTAAAAAAGAAAAAATATACTAGGCACAATTGAAATGTTTAAATTTTTTGGTTTTTTGCGTGAACTTGGCAATAAACGTATACTAACCTGTAGGATCACGGTTGCCACTGGTTTCTTCAATAACTGAGATGCTACCGGATGGTGTAATATTTATATCAGTCCTGTCACTCTCCGTATTATTATTGTCGCTAAAATCATCTGAAATAAAATTTACAATTAGTAAATATTGGTACAGGGTGGACAAAATACATTCGTTTTGTGTGTGCTCATAAAGTAACGCGTAACATCCTTTATTAGTTGAATTAACAATATTATCAAAATTACTTATTGTCTAGCGGACAGGATATAAAAGGAATTATTTCTTATCAATTAAAAAAACATGGGTGTCTAGTTTTTTGTGAAATATCATTATTTGCTTAGTAAATTATTGATGTTCAGTGGCAGTTTAGTACTACAATATTTTTGGTATTCGTGAATGTTTTAATTATTGCTTCGATTTAATTTGAAGTGGGAATGGAGTTAAGTGTAAAACAAAAAATTGGAATACTTATGATGATTGGGTATGGAGACAGATTGCGAACTCAGATGTAAGTGTGCAATTTGTTTAATGATAAATATCTAGAAAGACCTATAACGCGTTCAACAGTTAGTATAATTGAAAAGAAATTTCGAGAAACCGTTACGGTTGAAAATGCACGCAAATCATGTTTTACTTAGGTCTGAAGAAGACGCACACACCTCTGTGCGTAAAGTTAGTCGCGATATCGGTGTGTGGGAGAGGGCCCTAAGATGACGAAGTAGGTAAGATGACGAATCGGCTATAAATCATACCCTCTCTCTCTTTGCGCAGCCTATATCATGTGAAACGTTCGTTGTGCGCATGCGCCTTCACTTTGTACTCGGAGCGGTTAGTCTGTTCGTAAGAAGAGAATAAGGTGTAGCGTAGTGCTTTGTTATAAGTTTAGTAGTCTAGTGGTCTAGTGGTTTAGTGGTTTAGTGGTTTAGTGGTCTAGTAGTGGTTTAGTAGTCTACATTTTTCCAGGTAAGTTCAAACTGAAAACTTTTTGTTGTTAAATGTTTATAAGTGTTTTTGGCATCATCTGCGATATTTTCACAAACACTAACTTAATGTTTTTCTTTGTTGTAATTTTTTCAAATTTTGACTGTGATGAAGTTAAGTTGACGAATAACAAAGTAGCTAAGATGACGAATTCGTCATCTTACCCACCCCCACATAATATGACGCTTGTAGGGTAATAAATTATTTACACACAATTTTAGATTATCAAATATGGGAAGAGTATACGAGCGCAAAACGAAGCGACAATCATGTAGTAAAGAGAACATGCGAATTGCTATAAATGAGGTTAGACAAAACAACAAAAGCGTTAATTCCGAGGCAAAAGCATATAATCTCCCAGAACCAACCCTAAGAAGATATCTGAAGCGACCTCCTGAGGAAGTACGGTTAAAATCTGTCCTAAAATAGTATACTATTAAAAACAATGATTTGTCTTCATTTTCAGGAGTTTCCTTGCAATGCTGGTCGATTCAAGAGCACGTTTTCTGATGTGGAATTGGAAGAACTACGAGAGTACATTATCAATATTGACAAACGGGCATTTGGACTAACCAAGGAGCAATTTAGCACAATAATTTATAATTTTGCAGAAAAACGTCACATTACACACAGATTCAACACAAATAAGAAGAAAGCTGGACGACACTTTATTGAGTGGTTTATGCGGAAATACAACTTCTCCCTACGAAAGCCAGAATCCACTTCGATAGCTAGACTTATGGGATTTAATCGCGAAAGTGTTTCTAATTTTTTTAACGCACTTAAGGAACTCAAAGAAATATATAATTTTCAACCCAATCAAATTTACAACGTAAACGAAACTGGTGTATCGACAGTTGCCACAAAAAATCCTATGATAATCACCCCAAAAGGCAAGCGAAGAGTAATTAAGATATCTTCTGCGGAACGAGGAACTAATGTGACTGCTGTATGCGCCATGAATGCAAGTGGGACATTTATTCCCCCTTTTTTGATATTTTCCCTAGGATAAGAATGCAACCAACCTATATGAACAACACGCCTGCTGGATTTGTAGGTGTTGCACATGAAACCGGATGGATGACATCTGCAAATTTCTTAAAATACCTGGAGCATTTTATCCAATACGCCCGTCCTAGCGAAAACAAATAATGGATAACCATGCGAGCCATATTACCTTCGAAGCTGTAACATTGTGCAGGGAAAATTATATTTCTCTCTTGGGATTTCCCGCACACACTAGTCACAGGATGCAACCACTGGATGTGTCTGTGTATGGCCCCTTAAAAACAGCATATAGTAGGGCTTGTGATAACTTTTTGTCAAACAATCCTGGAATAGCCATTACACTGTGTGACATTGCCCCATTGTTTGGAAAAGCCTATTTAAAAGTAGCAACCGTCGCGAATGCTATAAACGGGTTTCGGGCAACTGGCATAGAGCCGTTAAATTCTGATATTTTCACGGACATTGACTTCGAAACTGCTCAAACGACAGAAAGGGAACTTGACGCTGAGCCAAAGTTTATTGAGGAAACGTATCAAAGCGAGAGATTGCCATCGGAACTAATTGTGCCTTCCACATCTGGTCTTCAGCGTATGCCAGAGTCAGTAACTCCCAACGAAGAGCAGATAGAGACAGCTAATATTGGAAAAACATTAGGAACTCCTGATAAACAATGGTCGCGTTCATCACAACTAAGCGCTACCGAAGCGATCATCAATTTCCTGCTGAACGCGTGTTTTGTTACCTGATCAGATTGAGCGCTGTGGTATCAGTCGCCATTTTTTCTATCAGATTTAAAATACGCTACACGCTACCGATTGATGATGCATTAACTGTCATTCATGACATATGCTGGAAACATATTATAAATATCATTGTTTGGAGATATTTTAGTTTGTATTTTGTTGAAATTTAGTGAACAGCTGGAGGTGACTTATTATTTCATCAATAAATTGTATAGTTTGTCAGGAAATTCAGCTTTTCATAGTATGCTCCAAAGTGGGGAGTTCAATTTATTTTAATTGAATCCCATTTTTTTAATGGTTAGAAGTAGTACCTTTTTCATAATTGTCGTATATATCAAATAAAATTAAGTTGTTGTTAATGACTTTTGACAGATTATGTCGATGGTTTTATTAGCACGTTCAGCAGAATTACGAACTGATGGATCACTCTAAAAATCGCTACCTGATCAACTTTGTTGGGATGAACGCGACCAATGCCAGATCCAGACAATCGAGTTAGGATTACCACCTTTGCCTAAAGCAAACAGGCAGAACAGACGTTGTAGGAAAAAGCTACCATCACTTATAATTACTAGCACGCCCGTTAAAGATGCTTTAGAACTAAAGCACAATGAAAAACTGAAAAAAGAAATGCAAAAACAAATGAAGGGCCCGTCGAAGAAAAAAATGGATAAAATCAGCAGCAAATCGGTCAAAGAAAAAAATTGTAGTACAGCGAATAAACAAAACAGAGGCAGGAGAGTGAAGCGACAAGTGTTCGAGTCATCTGATTCATCTGAAAGTTCCGTAGATGTAGCTGTGGTGGATAGTAATGATGACATGGATGATGAGGTTGAAGAAGATTACAGACTGTGCATATTCTGTGGAGATGAGGGCAAAAATAACGAGCTTTGGTTTTGTTGTAATAAATGCACCAGGTGGGCACACGCAGAATGCACTGGTCTCAATTTGAAAGAAGCAAAAGCCAAAGTGTGGGTGTGTGACTTTTGTCATAATTAAAATTAAGTTACAATTCTGAATTTTTAGTTCGTTCTTGAGTTTTTTCAACTTTTGACTTTCCTTAATTTTAGTTCTTGTTTGTTCAGAAAAATGTTGTTGTTCATTAAAATGTTCAAATGTATTGTTTTATCGCTCTTTCACCATATTCGTCAACTTACCCACGTACGTTCGTCATCTTGTCAGCAAAAGCGGGTGAGATGACGATAACTACATTTTTTTCAAAAAAAAAATACCAGCCACTGAGTGCAAATTTGAATTGGAAATAATTCAAATATTCATTAGTCACTTGAATATTATATGCCCTGCCTTAAAAAATATTTATTCATAAGAAAATAGAGTATCATTTGGACCGAAAACCTTGAGTTCGTCATCTTTGGGCCCTCTCCCCTACAGATACTATTACAGCTTAAAATGGCATCCTTATAATATCAAACTTGTGCAGGTATTGAACGAAGATGATCCTGATAGAAAAATCCAATTTTGCGAAAAAATGATGTATAAATGTCACCGAGACCCTCTCTTGATACAAAACATTATTTTCTCTGATGAGGCCACTTTTACGTTGAATGGCGAGGTTAACCGTCAGAATTGTAGATACTGGGAAAAAGAAAACCCCCACTGGATGCGTGAGCATCATACACAATACCCGCAAAAGGTAAATGCATGGGCTGGAATTGTGAGAAATCCAATCATTGGACCCTACTTTATCGAAGGTAATTTAAACAATTTGTTTCCCAGCAGACGTAATCCTGGAGGTTTTGATGGAAGTGTATGGTTTTAACAGGATGGTGCACCTCCACGTTATGCTATAGATACTGGAAGGTACCTAGATGAAATTTTTCCGAACAGGTGGATTGGTAGACGTCGACCTATTGAATGGCCAGTGAGGTCACCAGATTTCAATCCTTTGGAATATTCAATGTAGGGCCATCTGAAGAATGTGTATCAAACGAAACTAGCAAATATTCAAGAATTATAAGAGAGAATTCGGACAGCAATAAACAATATCTCTCAAGGCACAATAAACAAGGTTCAACAAGAATTTGTTCACCGTTTGGGTTACTGTCAAATACAGCAAGGGCTGCAGTTCGAACATTTATAAAGTCATGTATTTCATCGTATTTTGCCCGCTAGACAATAAGTATTTTTGATAATAATGTTAATATAACTAATGAAGCATGTTACGCGTTACTTTATGAGCACACACAAAACTATTGTATTTTTGTCCACCCTGTTCCAATTGGAATCAACATGTGATACATTTTTGGAATAAGCTTAGCTAGAGTAATCCAAAAATTGAGACAAAGAGGGGGTGCTCCATTTAAAAGAATGACGGTAACGACATTACTCGAAAGTAATTCACCCTGTATGTAAGAATATTATTTTAAAATACGGTAAATTGAAATCAAAAATCGACGTGTTTTAGGATTATTCCTTAAAATGGCCTGTTTAGCTAAAAGTGAATTTATTCCATACTTTACGGACCAAGTGTATATGTGGTCAACTTCAAATGTGGGCCAGTCCTTGTTTGGGTCATTTGCCCGTATTATTAAAGTTCTTAAATTCTTAGAATTATTTGGCCAATAACAACTCGTTCTACTAATCTGCCAAGCTTTCGGTACAGTACTTATACTTCCTTCCTCAAAGCGAACAACTGCATACTAAAAATAACAGAGTATGTATGTATAATTTAAACGGAAAATTCCTACTCATACCATACTACAAATTCATGCAGCAGCTGAGTTTACTTGAAAAATAGCTTAACTTTAACTATACCTTTATGTTAATTATGTTGCAGCGTATTTCTGTACAGTATTTGTAATGAGGTAGAAAGCCCTTAACAAAACTACATGCAAATTTGAAAAGAGGACAATATTTAAAATATATTATTTACAAATATCTTCTGTAAATTCCTTGTGGCATTATTTATTATTTTTTCTCTTATTTTTCGGGAATCAAACCACAATAATGTTTTTTATTTTTTTATTTCGTCGTTTCGGTAGCGTTGAAGCTACCTTTGTCAAGATGAACTAATGATAAAATAATTTTTGGTCCCTTGTAACGTGCTTTTTTTTCCTTCTACACTTCCATTATAATTATATCTCTGATAATCTTATATTTCTCAAGTACTCGTAAACAGTGTTGCGTACCGTATTTTGTTGTAACTTAAATATATCATTCGTTGTAAATAGTGTTGCATACCTTATGGTGATAGGATTCAATTGTTAATGGCTATGGCATTTTTGTGGATCACTGGAGATTGAGTAAGGTATTTTCATTATTAGATTTGGCTTTAGTTTTTAGCCTCGATTATTGTGTATTATCGATTATATTATTGTTTGGTTTACATTTCTGAGTAGATGAGGCTAGCTATCAACACGGACGAACGCGATTCTTAGTGTGGAACATAGACTTGCGAATATTCTTGGTTGACGTCAATTCCGTGTCATTCTTGAAATTCGGCTTGGGAAGTAGTCTTGTTCTGGTTGTGAGAATTTTGGGGTCTGGGTGATATTAACAAGTGTGCAAAACCTCTACGGTTTTCCTTTCATATCTGGCTGTATTTAGGCCATCTTAATTGGATTTTGAAGAAAAACCATTTGATTTTTAACTTGACCATTCTATCTTACCTCAGTTGTTGATATTTTTGGATTTTGGAGTCGAGTTAAAATGACCGCATGCGGGATTTATTTGAGGGAAGCCATTGTTGATTAGCAGGTGCCGTTCCGTAACCAAACCGGCTACAGTTATTCTTGCTGAAGTGTTTGACTTGAACCCTATAACATCTAGGTGGGTCGATTATTTTGTCTATATCTCATTTGTATTATCACCGCAATTGCTATTGAATCAATTAATTTCGTTCATTTTAAACTATTCGTGTCTACTATGATGCTCTTTAAATTTTTATTTCATAAGTAAAACTTCAGGTATTCTATTTTATCAATGTTCAGTGTAATTTGTTACCACTCACTGTTATATTACTATACGGTTATTGGAAGATGTAAGTATTTATTTTAGTAGCTTCCGTAAGTTCTCCAGTTTATAAGTAAAACTTGAGGCCTTGTATTTTATTGGAAATTTGCAATGTTATTTGCCTTGATCATTATTATATCACTTTATTATGATTTGATATGTAAATAGATAATTTTAGTGGTAACTTCTATCTTTATATATTATTTTGATAACTGCATTGTAATTTAACTTTGGTTTTCTTAAGTGTTGTTAAAGTTACTTTCACATGAACATTTTGTAATCTTCCTCTCTAATCAGATTGAATTTGTAATTTAACTTTGGCTCTCTCAAGTGTTGTTGAAGTTACTTTTATATTAACATTTTGTAACTTTCTGTTCTAATTGAATTGAATTATCTAGGGTTTTTCTTCCTGGATGATCCATCTCTGTACTTATCTGGAAGATCTGCCTTCTCTTGTTGGAACTAGAGGGTCCCAACTCCAGCGCTTTGGTCTGAAGGTTCAACTAAAAAACTGAGCACCTAGAACGCTTAACTTTTCCCGAAGAGGAGGCTAGCTCCCTGAAGAGGGCCACCATGTAAACCAAGTATCACAGATAAGCTTATCTAACTTTTGTTTATGTATGATAATTGAAATTTAGTGTGATCACACGTATGTTCTATATGAATCCTCATTTCTCTATCTTATTGTATTTTATTTGTTGTACTTAATTTTGTATTGACTTGGCTTCAAGATTTATATTATCTGATCTCTAACTTTTTTTTTTCAATTGTTACACATTTTGGAAATTCAACTTCAATTTGATTTACTTTTATTGATTGAGTAAAGTAATCTAATATATTTTAGTTATCGTTTCATTTATTTAGTTCACCATAATTTCAGTTGTTATCGTGTGGCTCTGCTAGTGCCTACAAGACCAAGGGGTTTCCGGCTTGAACCGTCCAAGTCGGTGGCGCGGCTCACTTTTATATATATATTTTTTCTTCTAACCTCTACGGCTGAGCTCGGGCATAATTTGCCAGTAGAGAAACCGCTGGCAGAGTACTCTTAGAAAACGAAAAAGACGTGGCAAATTTTTGGCGCCCAACGTGGGGCAGCTTTTTTTTGCGGGTGAAGTAGATTTCATTTTCACATTATTTATGGTGAACTTAGGTAAAATTTTATTAACATCTATCAATTTAGTAGCGTACTTATTCATATATAAACATATTATTTTCGGATTACATTTGATAATAATCGATTCACATATTTCCCCTACTAAGTAGATATGAATTTGGTTGTTAAATCTGCCTATTCCGCATCAGCAAACCCAGAATTTTTTGAGTAGGTACACTTAATAGGAGCAATCCTACGGCAAACAAGATCAATGAATGCCAAACATGTATGCGACAACCAGACCATGAACATCTTTCTGAATGCTGCAAGCGTATATCAACTCTCACCACTTCAACTTAAATAAGGTATTCACTGAGGATGGAGCCCGCCTGGACGTTGAATCAGAACAGGACCTCGCAACAGCAGACGACATCACAGACACTGTGACGAAATCCAGATCCGCAACAGACTGGCTAATCATGATATGCTCTGGTGGAAGTCAATTTCCACCTAGGGTGAAGGAGTTCTTACGTAGAATAGGAAGACATATTAAATAACCGAGGCTTGGTACTATTTACGAACATTTATCCAAGCTCATCACTACGGTTTAGTCTTATTTTTACATGAAAAAAAACAATGTTATCTGTCAATGTTTCAATGGGTTGTGAATAAATAACTGAAGCGGACTGTATAACTATGTTTATTACAACTTTTAATTCTCACCATACCGCTCGCCTTGAAAACTGACGGCTTTCGAAATCATGGTAATTTAAGAGTCAAATAGTAATAACGAAAGTTTTGAAATGCTCTTTTTTAACGCCATCACTAGTCTTTACACTGGCTACTCGTACTACGCAATCCTCACCTGGATGCACATTTATGACTCGTCCAATTTTCCATAATATCCATAATCTTCTCTTATCAAAACCATAAGACCGAGTTTTAAAACTTGTAAGTCGTTCCACATCCATTTGGTACGCTGCTGAAGATTATGCAGGTATTCTTGAGACCAGCGACGCCAGAATGTTTGTGTTATTTGTTGAACTTGCTGAAACTTGGATAATCGGTTAACTGGAACATCTTCAATGTTTTCTTCGGGGAGTTTCAGTTTATTCATTATAAATATTTAAATACAGTCATTTTACAATTTACTTTATTTCATTTAATATCCTCCAACTCAGTCCGTGCCTAGACAAAAATTGTATCTAATCTTGCACCGATAAAAAAATGCCCAGGAGTGAGGGGGTTTAAATCGGTGGGATCATTCGACAAGGGATTTATTGGACGTGAATTCAGAATTGATTCTGAATGCCATGTCATATGGTTCTCCAAAAGATAATTTTGAAAACCTTTACTTTCATATAAATTTTTTATAACTTCGTGAGCCTCTTTTATTTTATTGGCTGCTTCAATGAAATTGGAGCTATTATCTGTCCAAATATTCTTAGAAAACCCGCGGCGAGCAAAAAACCGGTTTAATGCATTCAAAAAAGCATCAGTGGACATGTCTCCCACCAATTCTAAATAAATAGCTTTGGTTGAAAAGCAGATGAAAAGGCACACATACACCTTTACCAATTTACTATTTCTTAAGGTGCCGTCTTTTACAAGGAAAGGACCAGCATAATCAATGCCACATGACTGAAAAGATCGAGAAGGGCTTATACGTGAAGTTGGTAGTTGCCCCATTATAGGATTAAAACTAGTAGGCTTAGCCCTGAAGCACATAACACACTTTCCAACAATCTGTTTCATCGAATTTTTTGCGTTTATGGCCAAAACCTTGTTCTTATAGACGATAAAATTGTTTGAAGTCCACCATGTAAGGTTCTCCTATGTTCATAAGCAATTACTAGATCAGTAAAATGATGCTTACTAGGCAATAACATAGGAAATTTCTGATCATATGAAACATCTGCGTTATTAAGCCTCACTCCTACACGTAAAACTTCATTTTTGTCCAAGAAGGGATTTAAGCTAATTATTGAACTACCTTCTGATATCCCTTTTGAGTTTTTCAGATCAGAGATTTCCTTATGGAATTCGACATTTTGAATTAATTTAACTAGAACTGTTAAAGCATTTTGCATTTCTCCCACACTCATATTAGTGGTTATAATATTTTCATTTTGTTTTCTAAACTTTAAATTGGTAAGGAATCTTGAGCAAAAAGCTGTCACCCGTTGCAGTTTGTTCAAATCTGAATAACTTTGAAAAAAATTAAAATCATTTGTAGAAACCAAGCACGATACCTTTTTAGTATTTCTTTGTTCAGGAATTCTAAATCAAAATTATATTTTGCAGATTCACTTGGCCAAAATCTGCAATCATCACTTAGCCATTTCGGTCCTGACCACCATAAACTAGAGTTTATTAATGTAAGCGGATCGCATCCACTTGATATTATGTCAGCAGGATTATCTACAGAACATACGTGATGCCAATCCTTTATTGCTGAAAGCCCCTGTATCTCTGATACTTTGTTCGAAATAAATGTTTTCCATCGTGTAAGCTCTTGTTATATAACCAAGCTTAAACTATTTTTGAATCCGTTGAATTTGACATAAATTGTGTTAAAACAAAACCGCCAGAGTTTAAAATGTTATGAATTTCGGTTGTTAATTTTAATAAATTATCAATTGAATCATCTCCGTTATCAAGTCTTCTACATAAAAATCCTTCAAAATTTTATCACATGCCTGTGGAAACTGCCTTTGATTAAGAATTGCAACTTGATTCATTGATCTTATAGCCCAAAAATGCAGCAGAAGCCACACCGTAGGTGACAGTACCAAGCACATAATGAGCCAATTCCTGATCTGGGCTATCACGCCACAATATCCTTTAAAAGTTACGTCGGTCATCTTTAACAAGAACTTGGCGATACATCTTATAGTTTGGCAAGTTTATCTGAAGCTATACGGGATCGGTAAGAGGCGAGGAAAACATGGCGTATATCTGTCAAACGTACAAATGGCGTACGGTACCTATTTTACCAAGTAAAACTGAAATTACAAAGGTAACTGACAATAGAAACGCCACTGGATAAATCAATATCAGTCAACTGACGAAGTGAGAGGGAAGATCTCACGCACGCGCTTGCCAATAAGAAGTCAGCTGGTCCATACAAATCACCAATTATGTAATTCGGGGGTGTGGTCATTATGGTTTTCGTACAACGCTGCCAGAGCTTCAAAAAGCCCATAACATATTTGGAAAAGTGTTAATCTTTAAATATTCATAAATTGAAAAAATAATGTTAATAGAATAAATCCAAGGAAACAAGTACATTATAACATTAACGTTTAATCATATTTTTAATATTGTTGATAATAAAAAGACCCTTTTCTAATTATTATCACTACATAGTAAGCACTTCAGTTTTTTCATAGTTAAATGTGGCAATGTCGAGTGTTTTCGACTGCATTCCTTTCACGGTTTCAGATAAACTTGCCAAAGTATACATATATCCCCTTTAAGTACATAGTTGTACGTTCTGAACCTTAACAAAATGGAAAATAAGCTGCACTGTACAGTTGGACCTACATGTGAGACATCGTTAAGAGAAACACCCGAAGAACTTTTAGCGCTGACATCAAAAACCACACGCAGTTTAGTAGTGGCGCAATCTTCCTTTAATACTACATGATGAGGTAGGTAGAAAACTACATCATTAACTTTGATCTGAGAATCTTTTAATTTGGTCATATAACCCAATGACTCATATTCGTGGATAAAATTTGAATACAATTTCGAAAATTTTGGACCTACATGTGAGACATCGTTAAGAGAAACACCCGAAGAACTTTTAGCGCTGACATCAAAAACCACACGCAGTTTAGTAGTGGCGCTATTCTCCTTACATCATTAACTTTGATCTGAGAATCTTTTAATTTGGTCATATGACCCAATGACTCATATTCGTGGATAAAATTTGAATACAATTTCGAAAATTTCGAGTTTTTTGCCAATTTGTTTTCTAAACTTAAGAAACGGCACCTTGCTATTTCAAAAGTTTCCCCAATGTCTTTGTAGTTTTCCTTTAATGGTAAAGCGACTGTGAAGCGCCTCGATCTGTCCCTGAAGTAATTTTGTAAAAAGTGATCCTCACAATATTGTTCTTCTTTTGTAAATTTTGTTGTTTTTTGCGCATTAGGCAAGTCTTCTAAAACCCAAAATTTTTCAAGCTGATCTTGAACATTTAAATTGCTTATGAAAAGCAAACAAATTTCTGAATTTAGATTGTTTTTAAGCTGCAATGGACCTGTAACTAGCCAACCTAATTTTGAACTTTGTAATATTGGTTGATTTTTTCCTAATGTAATTTTCCCTGATGATAGAAGCTTATAGGTAATTAATATTTATTTGAACTATTATGCTATTAGAATGTATAACTGACTCGTTGACAGATCTCAAAAAATATTAAATTTATAAACGTCAAAAATATCAATTCTCTTCACTACTGTCACTCACTTTTAATTTCATATTGATTCTAAACTATCGCCACAAGCTTATAAAAAATAGATGCACCTAGTAGGACGTCCACAGTGTGCGACTCATTAAATTCAGCATCAGCAAGCACAATACTGTCTGGTATATTTAATTCTAAAAGTTCGAATGATTCACTTGGTATTTGTCCGGTTATGTTGTTGAGTACAAGAAATGATAGATTTTCGCTAAAATTCCCATGTGAAGATTTTATTGATGTATGAACCTTCTGTGATATATTACAAACCATTTGATTAATTCCAGTAATTGGAAAATGTATTTTCTCAGGTTGGAGTTTTAATCGTTTAACCAAACCTGAAGTTATGAAATTACTTTGAGAACCTCCATCAAGCAAACATCTACAAGGAACATATTTGTTATTTTTGTCCAAAATACCAATTGTAGCTGTAGCCAAAAGAATCAATGAGTTATTAATTTGACTGCAATGAACATTAACATTGACATGATTTTCAGATTCATTTTAAAAATCAATCTTTGATTTTTGTGATCAGATAATGAACATTAATCATAATGTATTCCTCCAGAATTGAGACATGGGTACGTGAAAATAAAAATCTTACCTCAGTTTCTTCTACCTTTTTCACATCAGTCGAGCGACTACCCCTAGACTCATATCCTTGCAGTAAAAATAATAGTCTTTCGTGGCCAAACCAGTTCACTTGCATAGGAGATGCTCCACTTCGTTCAGAGTCCAATAATTTTTCATGCTCTCGGTGAAATTGATTTTTTAGTACCTAAATTTTTTCCTCAGTGTCGATACTCTTATTTTGTACTTGTTTGCAAGCATTTCATATGCATCAACTTTTTTATTCCGATTTTCATAGTCCACGCATCTTACTTCCCATAAACATGGTGCAGGTCTTCAATTGAACATAGAATTTTTTTTGATTCCACATTGTACTTATACACACAACAATACCTCAACATAATAATGAACCACGAAATTTGAGTATTACTGGGTACACCACCGATACAATGCAAGCAAGAGAATAAACAATTTTTTGTCGTGATCGTGTCCAGACTTGCCTCTTGGCCAGCATCAAAACACTTGTTTCCCATTCTGACGGGAAACAAAAAAACATAAAAGTTTTGTTCAAATGTTTTTGAAGAAATGTTTGCAAACACATTTTAAACACCTTTTATACAAATGTTTTATTGTATGCCTGCAAATGTATGTAGGTCTGGACTTCAACGAATTTTTTTTTTTTTTATTTGAAACATACATAACCCCGCATCAACTACTACGAGTTATTAGCAGAGGAGACATTTACATCTAGTGTGGTATATATTAATAATATCTCAATTTAAATTTTTGATGTCAAGTTTATGTCATCAAGATATGATAGCACTTCGTTTCCAGTTGAGGAGAGAGTTGACTTTAAAGAGTTTCCTATCTTGTGGTGTTTTCTTTGTTTTTCATATACTGGGCAGTCGAGTAATAGATGCTTCACTGTGAGTTGAGTTTGACATTGTAACGAGTTATTTTGTTGTTATAGATACAGGGTTAATTTTCAACACTTTAAATATATTATAACTCGTTACTTAAATTCAAACTCTCTTTTCTTTTATTGATTTTTATTTATTGTTAGGTATACTGTTGTTTTGTATATTTTTTTTTTTAGTATAAGACCGGAGGTACGTAAATGAATTCTATCATGAAATTTAGTAGTTTCTAAAGTTAAAATTTTTTTCAATCGATAAGGACATTTGGTATATATACCATTTATTTAATTTCAAAATACGTCTGGTATATGACAAATTTTTTGTGGTATCTAAATTTTACTAGCGACAATGAGGATATAAATAGCAGGAGAATTGATTTGGAGAGACAGAGACCGACCGCTGATTCACCTTTTACCTTTTACCTTTACCTTTACCGTTGACCGTTGCTAATTTTTGTACGTAAAGTGTGTGTCCCAAGTTTGTGTTATTCCGATCCGGTTACCGGCATATATTTTCAATTAAAGACAGTAATTCTTTTTTAAAGTTGTGACAAAAGTGAACTTCGATACCGAAGCCAATTCAAGAAGGTAAACATATTTTTATCACCGTTTATTTGAAAATTTTCGTACCTCCGTAAAATAGAAAAGTTTGATATTTTCATGGAAATTTCCGTACCGGTTATTTTTTTTTTGTTGTTAGAAAAGTTGTTTTGTTTGAGATTAGGATAAATAAATGTAACGTCGTTTTAGAAAATGTGTTTTTGATTTCAATTGCGAAGTTAATTGGTTTTAATTATTCGCCGGGTTTATATTAAGTTCACATTTTATTTTTTTTCACAAGTCATTAATATACAATTAAGGTTTATATGAATTGGTGCATCTTAATTATATTCAGGATCTTTTGTTTCTACACTGTGTGTCAAAAATTAGTGGTACCTTTTATAGTTTTTTTTTGAGATTGCCGGTTTTATTTTAGATTCAAGGGATAATCAGATTTGGAAGTGGCCTAGCCATAATTTATTTGATTACCTGGCAGATTTAAATCGTTGTTTTCCAGTTCCGTGGTACCTTTCTGATATAATTTTTTTCTTAACAATAGTTTGCCGGTTTTCTTTAGATTCAAGGGATAATCAGA
This sequence comes from Galerucella pusilla, assembly GCA_910591695.1. Taxonomy (NCBI): domain Eukaryota; kingdom Metazoa; phylum Arthropoda; class Insecta; order Coleoptera; family Chrysomelidae; genus Galerucella; species Galerucella pusilla. The sequence continues at coordinate 27,046 of CAJUYI010001361.1, forward strand.
TTTGGAAGTGGCCTAGCCATAATTTATCTGATTACCCGGCAGATTTAGACATTTTTGGCTCTCAGGTACAAATCTTTTACACATTTTGTTTGTTTGTCGGAAAAATATTTTGCCGGTTAAATTTAGATTCAAGGGATAATCAAATCTAGAAGTGGCCTAGCCATAATTTATTTGATTACCCTGCAGATCTAATACGTTTACGTCTCGTGTGTCGAGAGTAGTTTTCCGTGGTTGTGATAACCTTACCGGCTCTGACCGTGCGTTCTTTCTCCCGTTTTTTTACTCGCTCCTGTAAAATTATTCATAACAGACCACAAGGTAGTAATAAACAAAGTTCCTGATTTCTCCGCTATTTACCGTAACTTATTTTAATATAAAAATCGATATTCAATTGAGTCGTATTAAAGATTTGATAAAGAATTGGTTGAAATAACTCAACAAGACCCCTGGAATTTTCCGTAACCTCCATCTGAGGCTATCTGGAACTCTTGACGCTAATGGTCAAGGGGCCGTGGAGCAAACCACGTTAAAAATCTGGCGCCCGAGCATTCCGCCGAAAGATTTTGAGTCAAGGGTGTCCATAGTGACGTGTTCGTGTGGCAGGAGCCACGTGTACGAGGTAAAACGCGTTACAACATATATGACACAAAGGAGCAGCTTCTTTTGTCAAGTGATGTTGATGTGTTATTCGTGTATGTCCAATTCTTAAACGGTTTACCAGTACTTGTTCTCTTCTTTTCAAAGGCAGTGGGAGTTTGGTTCCAATTTCGGGTATTATTTGTTTTAAATTAGTTTCAGTGTCTTTCCAGATGTATAGTTGAACCCCGATAACAAAAATTGACCATCTTTGTAGTCTAGCAGCTGCCATTTCAGGTACCGTTTTATGTTTCACAAAAAGAGCTAGCAGTGGTTTGTGATCAGACAGAATCTCAAATTTACGTCCTGCCAGGTACTGGTAAAACTTCTGTACTGACCAATAGTCACTAAGAGCCTCTTTTTGTATAACAGCGTATTCCTGTACAGCTTTGTTCAACACCCTTGATACAAAAGCAATAGGACGTTCTGTTCCATCTGCTAGCACATGAACCAAAGCTGCTCCTAACCCATAATGACTACTGTCACAAATCAGTCTAATAGGCTCACTTTGATCATAATGAATTATTACCTTATCAGAAACAATATCTTTTTTTATTTGATCGAATGAATTCTTACAACTAATGTTCCAAATAAATTTAGAGCAATAATTTACCATACCTAAAAAAGCTCTAGTTTCTGTCAGGTTACTAGGGTCTGGTAATTCTACAATTGCTTTTACCTTACATGGTTCCGTTTCCAGCCCCTGGCTCGAAATTTTCTGCCCTAGATAATACACTTTGCTAAATTCAATTTAAATCCTACCCTCTGCAATCTAGTAAAAACTTCATTCAAATTGCTTAAATGCTCAATATAAATTTTACGTGTAACTACTATATCATTTTCATAATTGACTGTGTCCTTACACCCCTGCAGTACCTTTTCTACTATACATTGAAATATGGAGCATGCAGGCTTTGTTCCAAATGGTAACCTAGTTACTCAATACATGCCAGGTTAATAATACTGAAGTAGCTTCATCCACCTCCAACTGATTATAAGCATTCTCAAAATCTGATTTTGTGAATTTTTGTCCTCCTTGCAAAGCTACAAAAATTTCCAAAATTATTGGTAGAGGATGATCAAAATCTTTCAACTGTTTATTAATAGTAACTTTATTATTGACACAAACTCTAATATCAATTCCATTTGCCTTAAGAACGGTAACTGAAGGAGTTCCCCATGAAGTGTTGTTAATCTTAACAATTACCCCTTCGTTCTCTAATCGCTTGATCTCAGCTAAGACTTTATTCCTGGAAGCAAACGGAACTTTATGCGGTTTTTTAAAAATAGGTCTAATTCCTTTTTCAACCTCTAAATGAACTTTTCCTTCAGCATACTAACCCAATTCCTCACTAAAAAGATCTTTCAATTTTTTCAAAAGTTGCTCCAAATCTAACACCTGCTTCTCTAATGGTTCATTATTATGAATACTAATCAACTCATTTTTACAAAAAACTTCCTTCCCTGAAATCTGCAAATTGAACATTGTAAAAATATATCTACCTAGCAAAGCCCGAGTAGCCTCCTCCACTATCATGAGTGGAACATTCTCTAGTATACTCCCAATTTTTATTTTAATATCAATTTGTCCTTCAGGTTCAATCACAGGCCCATTATGATACTTCAATTTAATAACGGTAGGTTTAAGTTCAACTATTGAAAAATGTTATTTGTACATTATGAAATCAAACAATTTTATTTTGTTAAATCTACATTGTATTTGAACATAAAGTGACGCGTTTCGCTAACACAGTAGCTTTTTCAAACGAATGGAGGTATAATGAGAAACTTTCTATTTATACAGTGCCTAAGGCGAAACGCGTCACTTTATGTTTAAATACAATGTAGATTTAACAAAATAAAATTGTTTGATTTTGTGGTATTCTCTATTTCTCAATAAAACACTTATTTTCTTTACTTA
>CAJUYI010001361.1:44602-56814 GCA_910591695.1 Galerucella pusilla
GTTGTTAATTACCAGACACATTGCCAGGACATTAATAAACTGGCCCTAAATGTGGTATGAAGCAAAACAATTCTTGCATAATGGTAACCTACATTGACTGCACACTGTCTTGGTCCTCTTCTGAATCTTAGATTCAGCACATCGAGCACATCTCCTACGAGTTTTACCTTCCGTAGGCAGGTACATCGGAATGTTTTTTAGACTTAGTCTTCTTTTGGAAGGACGACCACTTGTTGATGGACCTTTTAATAAAGTAGTTTTTTTCTGGCCTTCGTTCAGAATTGCTAATGGTACGAGAAAGTCCAAAAATGGCGATTTTTTTTCTGATAATTCTTTGTAAATTATCCAGGCATTTACAGCTGACATCATCAAAAGCCTGAAAAAAACTTTGATCTACCATTTTTTTGATTTTCTATCAAATTCATACAATCCCGCCATTTGGTCTGCCCGGTCAACTCCTCCCATGTGATCCCGATAAGAGGCAATCATTTCTGGACATTCTATAGGAGATCTTGTACCATCTTTGTTTTTCTTATTTAGCAATACAATGTTATTCGTATGGCAATTGCTGAGAACCAGGACATCTTTAGTATCCTGCCATTTTGCAAAAATTACACCCTCGTTGGTGCATTTGAAAACGGATTGACCCTTTTTCAGTTTTTCATGTAGTTTCGAAATATTCTTTCTAGTAGCTATACAGGTACCTACTGCTGCATAGTTTGTTGAATGAAGTAAGTCAACAGAGGTGAAGGAACGGTCAAAGCAAAGTGTTACCTCAACCTCATGGATAGTATTTGCAAGCGTATTGACTACCCTCTCTCCTAAAGTACCATCTTGGTTGCCCTCTTCTTTCCCCGCATAAATGTTGAAATCGTAAGTATATCCCGTTTTTGAGTCACAACGGAGCCACACTTTTATTCCTCGCTTTGTTGGTTTGAGGGGCATGTATTGTTTGAGGGATGACCGCCCCTTGAATTCAGTCATCGATTTATCAATGCTTTGGAACTTGCTCTCCTGTCGTGATTTTTGAAACGTGTTTCTCAAGCATTGAACGATGTCATCAATATAATAAGTTTTGGAGCAGTCGGTCGGCTTTTCTGGAGAGGCAAAATATAATTTTGACGAAATAAGTTTGAACCTATCACTTGATATAGCGTTTTTTATAGTTATATTCCCCATTGAAGAATGTTTTTTACCAAAAATGTGTAATTGATGGTAGTCGATTATAGGACATGATGAGAACTGAGCCGATCACAATCTGTATTTCACCTACATCAGTATCTGAAATCCGTTTTTTCTTCTTTCCTTTTGCATTTCGGAGGATATTTAGTCGGGCATTGGTGCATTGTGCAATGTACATATAATATATATATATATATATTATTAAAAATATACTACCCCATTTTCCTCTTCTGAAATCGAATCTGCTTCATTTATTTCTTCATCTCTTTGAATCATGATTTCTATAGCAGAGCCGTCGATATTTTTCACTTTTATTACTCCTGGTACATTGTCTGAATCCCAATCATTCTGTAATCCATACATTGTTTTTTCATTTGAAATAGATTTTAAGACTTGACATTTCTCTTTCTTTAGAACTGGCAACGAACCCCCACCCGTAAGGAATGTTTGTTTTCTTTCTTCAGCAACTTGCCTCCTGATTTCTTTTTTCTTGTTTTCATATAACTGCTTTAAAGATTCTGCTTGTCGAAAAACTGATGAAGAAGTCGTCTTAAAGTCTTTTTCAAAGTCGTGTTGCAATTTTGAATTGAATGAAGCTCTATCTGTTTTCTTGTCTTCCAGAACATGTTTATAATCTATATAAACTATAATCTTTAAAGGTAAACATGTTTGGGAAGAGTGGACTGCTCCACCGGGTACAGAATTCCCAAATACTACCTACGCTGCTACATCTAAAGGGTGGATGGAGAAAACTGTTTTCAAAAACTATTTTAAAAACAGTTTTCTGAACGACCTGTGTTGGTCATTTATGACGGGCACGCTACTCATCTTGGAGTGGATGTCATAAATTTGGCAGTGGAAAACGATATAACCATACTTGAGCTTCCCCTCCATACCAGCCACATTCTGCAGCCACTAGACTTGTGCGTATTTAAATCACTCAAGACTCGTTGGGATGCCAAACTTGGGATGCCAAACGTTGAATGGCAGAGAAAGAACATAGGAGCTGCAAACCCGAAATTTCAGTGAGTGGTTTCACTGAAGCGGGGATATTCCCGTTAAATCGGAATGTTGTGAAGCAAGACTCATTTGATCCAGTAGTTTTTAAACGTTGGCAAAAAACGCGAATGTGGCTTGCAGCGATGATGTCGAGTCTACCGCAGAGCACACCAGCAAACAATAATGCAGAGCCTATCGAACCAACGCCAAGCTCAAGCTCGCAAGAGAATGTTCATTTTCTACCACAAGAACCAGAGATTCCAGTTGTGTCATTTGATGAGTTTTTGTTGAAATCCACCAAACGTGAAAATAACCCTGATTTAAGAAAAAGAAAGCGTGTGTGTTTAGGGGCAGAGGTAATCCACAAGAGCTGAAGTTGATACGATATAGGATGGAAAAACAATGGAAAAGAGTAAACCAGAAAATAAGACCAGAAAAAATAAAAACGTTACTAAACAAAAGCTATCTGAGAGCAGTTCCGACGATGACAGGTCTTGGCACAGCGATTCAAGCGAAGACAGAATAAGTGAGTTTGATAATACCAGTCAAAATGATTTGGAAGAGCTCGAAAAAAACGAAGCTTCTACTGAGGAACCTGGTTTTTCCAAAATTCAAGTGGGTGATTTTGTATTGGCAAACTTTGTTGTAAAAAAGAAAGTCTACAAATATGCTTGTTTGGTGAAACAGCTTATTAATGATTAAGAAGCAGAAGTGACAGGCCTAAAAAGGCTCACAAATAAGTGCCACTTCATTTTAAAGGAGAACGATGTATGCATGTATGTATGTTGTCCGACATAGAAAAAAAACTACCTGTACCAAAAAAGTTGATAACCGCTGATTACGAGATGTACATTTTTGAGACTGCTCCTGAAGTATTTGAGGCTTGAAAATCTCACTTTTTCAACTAATACTTCTAAGTTTGGATAGAATTTTGTTGTTTTAGTTTTTTAACTTACGTTTTGCCCTTTGAATAAACAATTTTCCAGTAAAACAAAATCATCTTCATTCGACTAACTCCAAGAATATATTTCGTATTTTTTTTTAACGATAATAACATGCCGAACATGCCGAAAAGATGTTCAAACATATAGGAATTATGCACTAGCCACGCGTTAAACTCCAGGCATTATCAGAAAATATAATGGCGTATTATGCCCCGGACCAGTGGGGTAATATGCACGTCAAAAAAAATTTTGCATAGGAAAATCGCAAATAATGTTTTTTTGTTGAACATACCTTATCAGTTAATAGTTGAATGATCACAATGATACGACAAACACGCAAAAACTCATAAATTTAGTAAGAGCGATTTTCATAATTAGTCAAATTCAACTATGGAAATTCCCTTACGCACTTGCCCCGCCTTACCTATTCAGTGGCAATAATATTTATTAAATGGCATTTTAGTTTTCAGAAAAATTGGAAATTCTTTTTCAGTAATTTTCCATTTTAATAATTTGGAGCGAAGATTGTACATACACTTGTAGGAGATAAATTATAATCACAATAATATATTGTTTTGACATCGGTTTGATTTCTATTCTATAAAAAGTTTAAGCAGGTTCACCAACATTCAATTGATATTTTACGATGCTGCCCGATTTAAACACGGATCAACTAATCCAACCTAATATTACGTCGGTACATAACCAACTTCTTCAGTTTACCTAATCCCCATTACTTAATCCAGATCAAACTAGTAAACGTTGCATACGGGCCTTGAAGCCCACAACGCCCGCGACCGCTGAAATACCCATTCCACTCACGTGAGAAGACCACAGACATTGTAGGCGAAAGTAATAAGTGGAATGCACATCCCGGGTGAAACGTCAAGTTTGTGTGTTCTGTAAAATAATAAAATAAAATAACTTTAGAAGTTCGTGGCCAAAAATTATAAAATAAACATGGTTTGATTCATAATATTGAATGCTACACAGTTATATCAGTTTCCCTTGGATTGGACCTGTAATGCATAGTGAAGATTAGGTAGTTTGGTTAACAATAGTTTTCTTTTCAACTTAGGAAAAACTTGGTTCTGTTGATAACACTTATAGTTTATTGGCATCAGAATTAAGAGCTTTTGTACTACAAAAAAAAACTTATTTTTTTTCTGTATCCAATGTAAAGAAGCTTTTAAGAGTGCTCCGAACTATTAATAAAAATTGATGATCTGCAGTCCCAAATTGAGGACTGCGACTGCAACTGAGTTCATGAACGCTAGGTTCGTGCTAATAATGTTATGTTCTATAACCTGGAGGAATCTACTTATCTGAAAAAATAACTGATGATAAACAGAAAATTAGTGATATTTTAAATCCACTAAATAGTATAAGTAGTGATATTATTAAAGTGTTGAGAGTAGGTAAACTAAATACAAGACCTAGACCTGTCAAAGTGGTTCTGAGTAGTTCACAATTAGCAACTCAGATCATTAAATCTAAGAATAAGCTTTCCATTGCCAATATTAAGATAGCTGTGGATGAGACTAAACTGCAGCAAAAACAACTTAATAAAGTTTTGGATGAGTTAAAGTTGAGGAAAAATAATGGTGAAATTGACCCAACAATAAGATATTTGAAAGGTCTTCCAACAATTTCCAAAATGAATCAAAAAAACTTGTTAACAGGAAAACCTTTATTAATCATTTAAATGTTCATTACCGTAATGCATTTATCAACAACATTATCAGATTGATACCATACAGTTCAATTAATGATCATCAATTCCAAATTTTTCCATATTTTTAAATTACAAAATTCATGTTTTGGATATTTCTGGACTCTTGTTAGGTTGTTTGTTTGAATTAGATTGGGGAATGGGTTCTCATTAGACCCTTAATCTTTTTCTGGCTTATATGTTTTGATTAATTGGTTCTCATTAGACTCTAAATCAGAATTTTCTCAATGAAAATGACTTACATTGGTTTTGGGATATCATTAGATACATAATTCAACTAATAGTTCACTTTGCATTTAAATGTATTTTTGTTATTAATAATTGCTGGAATTTGATTTTACATACTTCATTCTTTGAATGATTGTTGTGTTTAGAGTTTCTTCTGACTATTGATTGGTTATCTATTTTAATTAGATTTAGGAACTGGTTCTCATTAGACCCATAATCTTTTTTGGTTTGGTATCAGATTTGAATAATACGTTCTCATTAGACTTTAAAATCAAATCTGTTCCTTTATTTGGATGGCTGATTTTTGGTTTTGAGGGACTACCGGATCACAATTTTTATTCATTAAAATTTGTTATTTGAAATTATTTTCAGATAATTACTTTCATTTATTTACACAATAAATATATAATTTTCAAATTAATCTATTGGCTTTTGGAATCTCTTTTGACCTATTTGTGAGTTTTCTATTTTGAATTAGATTTAGCAATGGGTTCTCATTAGACCCTTAATCTTTTTCGGCATCTTATGATTTGATGGGTTCTCATTAGACCTCAATATATCAAATTTATTTATAATTTATTTAGGAAATTCACATATTTGGTTTTGGGACATTACCAGATCAAAGATAATTTTTTACAATAATTTTACTTTTATACTCATGTTGGATAGCTTGAGTTCTGTGTCCACTTGAATTGTCATTGGTCACTTGTTAGTTTTAAATTGAAGTAGTGTCACTTTGACTTCCGGTCTACTAACACGTGTTCGTGTAGTGGCTGAAGAATTTAATATAATAAAATTAAAAATGTTCATAATATGAAGACAATTCAACCCCAATCAGGGGATAATTAATTTTTTTAAATTTTAAATTTAATGTAATTTTAATAGTGACGTTAATGTGTTGTAGACATTTGACTAGGTTTCTTGTTTCATATCTGACGAGTAAGTAATTCTTTACTAATTTCTTTTTGAAAATTTTCCAACGATTATTGCTCACTTGCAGGTATGTCACTGATGATCGCCTAACAGCCGAAAGCGCTTTGCAATTTTAAATAAAAATTTACACAGAATACAAAAATGTTTTCTTGACTTTCTAGTCATGTGTACTCAGCTATAAAGATATTCACCATAATGCAGGAGGCATTAAAACCAAATTGCAGAGTTTTGAGAACGTCAGTAGCGTTATCTAATCATGATGTTATCATGATAACTGAGACGTGGCTTACTAACGATATTTCTGATGCTGAGATTTGTTTTTCGGTATATAATATTTTCCGTACAGATTGCAGTTGGAATACAAGCTCTTGTTCCAGAGGTGGAGGAGTTTTAATAGCAATTGAAGACTGTTTCGTTGTGAGGCGACTTGATGCAGCTATTTCTGTTGAGCACCTTTTTATTAGTGTTGTGATTGATGAGAAGAAACTTATTTTTGATGTTACATATATCCCGCTAGGCTCCATTGATACTATTTACGTAGATCAAGGAAATACGGTTGAAGACTTGGCTGCCTGCTATCCTGAATATTTATTATACTTGTTTGGTAATTATAATTTACCTTCAATGCACTTTGCGATGTTGATGAGCATTTCTTTTATTTGAATTTAAAACAAGTGAATGTTATCCGAAACCCTCGTAATGTCTTTCTGGATTTAATTTTTTGTGATGAACCCCACTCCGTAAATGTGGTTAAAGCCACAGATTTATTACTTGATAATAATAATCATCATACTGCTCTTGAATGTGATATTCATGTAGGGAAAACATTTACTCCAATTCCTACAGAAGACATTTTGTAGATTTTAGGAGAGCTGATTATCAGGCCATCAATAATTACCTAGCATCTATTAATTGGGATTATGTTTTTATTAAGAATAATTACGAAGCTTCTGTTACTAATGTTTATCAAATTTTATCAAATGTAATTGCTAACTTTGTACCTATAGAAAAGTTTGTATCTTCCAGTCATTCTAAATGGTACTCGTCTCAGTTAAAACACTTAATTTATGAGAAAAAAACTCATGTAAGATTTAAGACCACGAAATCGCGTAACGACTACTCTGTGTTTTCTGAACTTAGGGCGCAGAGCAAGAGTATAGCAAAGCAATGCTATAATTCTTATTCACATCCTGTTGAACAAAATATAAGCAATAGTTCAGAAATACTCTTAAATTATGTGAATTCGTTACGCAAAGATCATGGTGTTCCAAATAACATGTATCTTGATGACAATTTGGCAAGTGATGGTATAGAAATAGTAAATCTTTTTGCCTCATTTTTCTCTTCGGTTTATAGTTCTAGGGTGTTGTCAGCAGATCGCATTTTGTTAGTAAATAAGTCACTTGATATTCATCCATTCAATATTCATCTAGGGGAGCTATTTTCTGAAATCTCAAATTCAAAAGATACCCTGTGTTCTGGACCTGATGGAATTCCTTTGTTCTTCCTTGAGAGGTGTGTGTACACACTTAGTGTACCTCTGTGTATGTTGTTCAACCAGTCTCTTGCCATAAATCATTCACTAGCGAATGGAAGAGTAGTTATGTTACTCCCATATTTAAAGCGGGTGACAAATCTAGTATAAAAAATTATCGTCCTATCAGTAAGCTCAGCATAATTCTTAAACTATTTGAGTTGCTAATAACTAAATTTTCAGCTTGGAAATGCAGGAATGTCATTATTAATGAACAGCATGGATTTACTCCGGGTAGGTCAACAGTGACCAACCTTTTATTATATCAGAATGACATCATCAGTAATTTGGAGTCAGGAATACAGATTGACTCTATTTATACAGATTTCAGCAAGGCCTTTGATAGAGTATGTCATGATATTCCTATATAGAAATTGGGCAAAATGGAATTTGCATCATGGCTTTTGACTTGGTTGCATAGGTATCTAACCAATAGAAAACAATTCGTAAAAATAAAAAAAAAACTATATATCTGATCCTATAATTGTCAAAGGGGTCCCATTTAGGTTCGTTGGTTTTTAACCTTTTTATTAACGATATTGGATCTATTTTTAAACATTCAAAATATTTATTATTTGCAGAAGACTGAAAAATTTACAAAACTGTCAAGAGTTTTGAAGATTGCTGTATATTACAATTTGATGTTGATTCACTCCAAAATTGGTGTATTGTTAATGGTACGACACTGAATATTGATAAATGCTATTGCATTACTTTTACTAGGTCATCAAATCCACTTATTCATAATTACAGACTCCGAACTGAATCAATAGAACGTGTAAAGTTAATTAAATATTTGGGTGTATTCTTCGACACAAAATTGGCTGTGACAATTCTTCACAATAGTTTAGTTTGTTCTCTTCTTCAATATGCATATGGTCCCCATATTATAGGGTTCATATATCTTCTTTGGAAAAAGTTTTAACATACATTTCTAAGGCATGGAGCTTACCAAAATGCATATCCCAGTTGGTCATTACAGGTACAATATTTAGTACGTGCAGAATAACACGAAAAATTTATTTTGCTTGGTTTATTGTTTATTTGTATGAAAATGTTGTTCAACACAATTTGTAATTATTTTAAATTTTAATAATGCATTTACGATTGGCGTGGCGTTCGGTTATTCGAGTCTCGAAGAAGTGGTTCCCTCTCGCTGTCGCTTTGATCGATCACCCGTTTTCTCTGGGGGATCAGAAGGATCGGGACTGAGTGGAGATAAAGGTCTAGAATTAAGACAAGCTTCAATCAGTGAGATTACTGTAGCATACTTTTCGAAGGTTGATGGGGTATTACCAATTACTCTTTTCAAATGATATTTAGTGGACTTCACGTCACTCTCCCATATGCCACCAAAATGTGGAGATTTGGGTGGGATGAAGTGCCAATTTATATTAATAGAACTCAAATTTGAAATGATGTCATGTTTGTTTAGATAAAAATTTATATATTTCATTTTTAGCACCGATGAAGCTAGTACCATGATCAGAATAAATATTAGCGTTCATACCTCTTCTAGCAAAAAATCTTGCGGCAATGAAAGAATTTGTACTTAATTCGCCTGCAAGTTCCAAATGGATTGCGCGGGTAGCGAGGCAAATAAAAAGACAGACCCAACCCTTTATTTGTTTAAAATTTCTGGTTAACCTATCTTTCAATAAAATAGGACCCATATAATCTATTCCTACGTTTAAAAATGGTCTGCTAACTAATACGCGATGTTTTGGTAAATCACCCATCAAGTATTTAGTTCCTGACGCATTAAATCGAAAACATTTGGTACATGATCTAACTACTCCTTTGACTAAATTTCTACCTGAAAGGGGCCAAAAAGTTTCACGTAGAGATGCAAGTAAACTTTGAGGGCCGGCATGAAGCAGCCTAAGATGTTCCCTTTGCACTATTAATAACGTTAATTTGTGTTTAGCTGGTAATATTGCTGGACATTTCTTTTCGTAGGGAAAATCGGAATGTTTGATTCTACCCTCAACTCTTAAGATGCCTTTAGGATCAATAAACGGGTTAAGGCTTAATATTTTGCTTTTCGAATCGACTGTTTTATTTGACCTTAAATGAGTTATTTTTGCTTCAAATTCAATGTTTTGGATGACCTTTACCAAAGACCATAAACTGTGGTTAATTTCTTCCGCGCTAAGATTCTCAGTTTTCCTTGCAGAATTGTGCTTTTTACAATTGTTCACAAATCTGTGGCAATAAGCCCAAACGTTAACTAATTTATTTAAAGAAGAAAATGTATCCAATGTGTCCAAGACATTTCTGTTAGTAGATATCAAAGAGCTAATAGATTTAGATTTTATCTCTGGTAGATTTGGTAGGTTTATAATTTTTGTATCTGATTGGGGCCAATGTTGTTGCTCTAACGACAACCAGGATGGACCGTTCCACCATAATTGATTGCAAATGAGCAGCCCAGGACTAACCCCTCTAGAAAGGATATCTGCTGGATTTTCATGAGATTTAACATAATGCCAACATTGTCTGTCAGTTAAACCTTGAATCTGTGATATTCTATTTGCAACAAAAATTTTAAAGTTTTGCGATTCTTCTTTTATCCAGTATAACACTATCGTATTATTACACCATAAGTAAGTTTGATCAAATACTACGTTTAGAGAATTTTTTACTGTAAATGCAAGCTCAGCTAGTGAAAGGACACACTATGCCGTGCTTGTATTTTAATTTGCGTTTGTTTTAATACTTTAGAATAGGTTTGACCAATCCCTGACACAGAAATATTTGCATTTTTTGTACTTAAACCCAATTGATCACACATGTTTTCTGTTATAAATGATGATTCGCTACCACTATCTAACATCATTCTGCAAAAATGTATGTTCGTCACAAACATTTACTACAGCAGTAGATAATGATATTTTTTGTTCAGAATTGTTATTATTATTATAATTGTAACTGGTTAAAGAGTTGTTATTTGCGAACGAATATTCTGTAATATCTCCGTCTTTTCGTTGAACCGGCAACGCTGAAAGATAACTACCGTGATTGATAGGATTTGCTCCGTTAACGAAAGCAGATGCAACCTGGGCTAAGTTACTTGAAACATTCGATATGACGCCTTCCGCTTGAGGAGCAATAGTGGTATGGTTTTGACTATTTACACTATTAACGTGTAACAAAGTATTATGCCTCATAGAACATTTTTTACATGGCGGAGATCTACATTGATTAGTTATATTTATGATTAGTTCGTAAACAATTTAAACACCATTTACGCCGCTTTGCTTCATCTATTCGTTTATTAATATTAAAATTGAGAAATGTTCTGCAATTATAAACTGTAGGACCTTTTTCACAAAATGAACAAATTGGTAAATTTTTGTATACGCAAACAAATGAGTTATTTTTCTTATGCTTTTGTGTATCTTGTTTACTATTTATTTTTGAAGATTCTAGAAGTCTACATTTTTCACTCAAAAAGTTTGTGAATATTTCAAGCGATATTTGCTCATGCTTTGAATAATCTGATTCCCTTTCACTTCTCGTTGTTTGATCGATTTTCAAAGAAATCATATGAATTATTAAAGAATCCCAAGTATTTACCGGTTGTTTTAACACCTCTAATGCTCGTAAATGTTTGTTAACACCGTCTACCAGAGATCTCAAGCTTTTATAACACTCAGATTGTACCGATTCGAGATTAAATAAAGTTTTTACGTGATTTCTAATTAAAAGTTGCTTGTTTTCATAGCGCTTTACGAGAAGATTCCAGGCTACGTCATAATTATCCGCAGAACCTTCTAGAGATTTTAATAAATCAGAGGCTGCACCGATTATTGCTAACCTGAGATAATGGAATTTTTGTACCTTTGGTATAGTTGTATTATCAGGAGCGTCTAAATTGAGGAATTCGTACCAGCGTTGCCATATCACTGTTAATGTCAAAACGTAATATCATAGGAAAAACATCAACATAACCTAAAATTAAAAAGTAAGGTATAGTATAATCTTTGGGTACAGTCAAAGACAACCACACAGCGAAGATAGAATAAATGCCACATTTTCAAATTCCAACTAAGAAGATGTCTGTATTTTGTTTTGAATGTGAAAAAGTGTTTTCATGTCAGTCTAGTCTAAATCGACATAATAAAGAAGTACACCAAAAAAGTACAAGTTATGTGGAGTATGCAAATCCCAAAAAATACATGTGTGAGGCGTGCAATGTGTTTTTTAATTCTAATGAAGATTTGCGGAGTCATTTGGTAGACAAACATGACCAGCATACAGAATTACTGGAGTTACAGTTTGAAAATTTTGCAGGTAAATTTTATATGTGCTTTTTATGAAATAAAAATATTAATGCATTTATCTGCAAACATTCTTTTAGATTTTACTACATGGATGGCCCAGGAAGAAAAAAATAATGTACAATATACGAAAGTAACAGGAATTAAGAGAATTAACAATGTTGAAAGACATTATTATGAATGTGTACAGGGTTATTCATTATAAATTACCCACCCCTTATCATCGTTATTATTGATCGTAGAAAAAAAAGTTATTTATGAAAGTTATATGGTTTCAACTGGATTTTCTAAAAATGCTATCAAAAATGCAGTTACTCACCGTATACAGGATGAAATAAAAATGTGATGTATTTTTTTAAATATAACACCCTATATAG
>CAJUYI010001362.1:0-21724 GCA_910591695.1 Galerucella pusilla
GGTGGCTTTAAACCTATTCCACTGCGACCTTTTCAGATCTATTGTGGCCCTCTAATCTAAACTCTAGATTACATTCTCCAGCCTAACTCTTTAAAAAAGTCTATTAGTATGGAGACTCAACCTTTCATCTCTCTCTGCCAATGGCTTTTCTTCGCCTAATGCAAAGAACCGCACATTTGCCAGGCTATCGCATTGACATGGAATGTGTTCTGCCGTTTCTTCTTCTAGGTGACAAAACCTGCACATACCTTCGTTTGTCAATACCATCAGCTTTAAATGCCTATTGAGCTTACAATGCCCTGTTAACAGACCCACTACATCTTCGACAGTTTTTCTATCTTTGGCCATCAGATCCGCTGTAAATTTTGGCGAGTGTTCTAATATGAACTGTTTCGCTTGCCTCTGTCCTGGTGAGTCCCTCTACCATTTCAGATATTTGTGGGCGACCCACTTCTTTGTTCCCATTCTTGTTATGGTTTTTGCAACGCTGGCAGAAGGGTTCCGGACCAACGAATGGCATTGATGAGCCTTGTTTGGCCATTTCATTCGCTTTTTCGTTGCCCTTATGACCCTCGTGCCCTCGTACCCAGGCTACCGTAACATTGCTACACTCACCCAGTGTGTTTAGAGCCAGAAAACAATCCCATACTAGCTTAGAATTGACCTCTACGGAGTTGAGTGCCTTTAGCGTTGCTTGGCTGTCTGTAAAGATGGCAATTGAACGATATGTTCTCTTTTGCTTTTTAATTTCTTCCACACAGTGGTGAATCAGCGTCATTTTCGTCTGGAAAATTGTGACATTCCTTCGATAGGCTTACCTATTCAATAAGTAATCAAATAATATTAAAATAACCCTGAAACATTCCCTATAAATTATGATAGGACACTGAGACGTGTAATACTATTATTGAAATAAACCAAATCGACTTCAATGACCTATTATTGTTAAAGCATCTGCCTCCAAAACAGCCCTCACACAAATTCTTCGATTTTGCTTAACATGATGATGGGCCGCATTCACTATGGTTTTGTTGTCAAAAAGACCATTATCGAAAGAATGTTTTTCCGGTCTACTGAGGAATTATAATGATTTTAGAAAAGTATATTCTCATACAAAATGCCACCAAAATATTTGAAAATTACTATTCTACCTTCAAAGATAAATAGGGTCAGGTATATGTGAACTTGAAAATACAGGACCGTAATAGTTGGAGATTGTAAATTATAATATAGGTATATATAGGTAGGTATATTATATAGATATAGGTATATTTTTTTTGTTTATCTGAAGCCGTGAAAAGAATGCAGTCGAAAACATCCGATATTGCCACGTTTAATTATGAAAAAGCTAAAGTGCTAAGTAGATATGTAGTAATACTTGTTAGAAAAGGGACTTTTTATTCTTAACAATATGATCAAACGTTAATTCTTTAATGTGCTTGTTTCCTTGGATTTTTTCTATTAACATTATTTAATCAATTTATGAATATTAAAAGATGAGCACTTTTCCAAATTTGTTATGGGCTTCTTCAAGCTCTGGCAGCGTTGTACGGAAACCATAATTACCACTCACTCCGAATTACATAATTAGTGATTTTTATCGACCAGCTGACTTCTGATTGGCAAGCGCGTGCGTGTGTTCTTCCCTCTCACTTCGTCAATTGACTGATATTGATTTATCCAGTGGCGTTGGTATTGTCAGTTACCTTTATATTTTCAATTTTACTTTGTAAAATAGGTACCGTACGCCATTTGTACGTTTATGACAGATAATGCCCCGTAGCTTCAGATAAACTTGTCAAACTATAGTTGTGCGAGGCTCTTGAAGAGGTAGAAATTTCCAATGAAAAAGTCCCAATTCTCGGAGCTCCATCTCCAATGTTTATAATTTTAATTCAACGCTGGAAATAAGTTCAGCCACTATTGGCTGAAAGACCTCGGTCGATGGCCTGTTGATGCTTTAGTGTCAATAAAGTATACTTCTCTTTCTCTCTAAGTCTCCGCCTGTCAATAAACAAATAAAGTCACATAAAATAATAAACACCCATCAAAAATTAATTGAACCAAAATAGTTAAAAGTACACTTTCTGATATATATCGAACTACAAACACAGTTTTTTTATTTTCCGCTTGACTACCGATGGAGTTGCGTAATTTCTAGATTAAAATGAATTTAAGCAGAAGCAACCTTGAGATTCGGTCCTGGCTCCGTTACTTTCAATCTTTAAAGTACTTCAACAGGTAAGCCGAGCCAACCATTGACTCACACAGGTAAGAACCGTTGGAAGAAAACATAGACGTACTATAAATATTTATTAGTGGATCTGAAATTATACAAAGTGTCTCGTAAATAAGTGCCGTGAATTAGAGGCATGATAGATCGTTGAGAAATATTTAAAATACCCAAAACGCAACTTTTTTCTAACCTTCTTAGTTTGTGAAATACAGGGTGTTTAAAGGTGTAGAAGATGTGCACATTTTATTTCATATCTTCTCGGGGGATGGAAGTACAAATTTGAAATTTTGTGTAGGTTATTGTCCTTTCAAAACACATCGACAGTATTAATTATATCAAATTCTAATAAGCCAGTGTCGTGGAACGGGGGGTTCGTAAACTTTTATTGTAACGTATTTTTGAAACACCTTGTATTTAGACCTAAAGACTTTTGTATGCAATTCGTTATTAAATTTCCTACATAAAAGGTACTCTTTGTTAAACTCGATAGAACACTCTGTTTTCAATATTTTTAACTTGTTATTGCAGTAAGACAATTTTTTATGTTGTGATGTTTATAAACAATAAATTTGTTTTTGTAGGGGCTGAAAGGGGCTTAAGCCACGGGCCCTGTGAAGCTTTATACAAAAAAAAATGTTATGGTAAAGAAAAACTAGAGAAAAAAGCAAGAACTTCACTCCATTACTGTTAATTAGGAAAGCTCGTTGGTGAAGTCTTTGTATTTATTTTCTTGTGTGACGTTTTTCTCCGCCCTTAAGTGGGCTCTATTTAGTACCGGGACATGCAGGAGTTGAATCCACCACTGGATGCAGATTTTTAGTGGATAGAAATCCATAATTTTTTAAACAAGTATGCTGTGCATTTGACGTTTGTCCTAGATTCCTATCTGATTGTTAGCAGGCTTAAAAAGAACTTTTTTCACGACCACCATCGAAGGTCGTCTTTTATGCCTTGAAAAGTGTTGCCTACAGGAAACTGCAATCTGAGAATTGCTAAGTACAAATAATGGCAATTAATTTTATTTTGGTGTGATCGTAGAAACATTTTTGTGTGTATTTCGAGCAGAAAGTCTTTAGGTATTCTTGACAGATTGCCAACTTTCTGCCAAAGTACTATTTTCTGCTCTTAATACACAAATAGCTATTGGATAGAGCTAAATTGAGTTATATGTGAATAAAATCACATCTAGGATCTATATTTTAAGTTTGGTAAGAAAGTGTACATCAAAATACTATTTTTTTATTCCTTTTCGCCGTCTTCTATCTACGACTCTGTTTATATCCATTGTCGAAGAAAACATTAGCAACGGCAAGCGAAAACCCCGCTTTCTATTGACAAACTGCATCAAGTCGCCCATGGATAACCACGTGTAATTTTCGTGTTATAATTTCAAGTAATTTTTCGATACGTGCTTCTTATAACGAGTAATGGTAACGGCAATATGTGATTGTTTAGTGACATTTAAGTGCGTTTTGAAAATAGTATGATGGTGAAGTGGTCGTTATATTGTTTGTTGTTATTATTAGGTGAGATTGCGGAAAGATACCAATAGTTGATTAGGCGAGAAACTTAATTATACGGATGGATGAGTATTTTTACGCATAGAAAGTTGAATTTGTATTGTATTTTTATAAGAAAGTAGTTAAAAATATTTAGAATACTTTCACTACAGTTGGTTTGTTTATTGGCTGAGACTTTGTTTTTGTATTTGTGCTCGATTATTTCTTCGTGATTATTATATTATTATTATTTCTCCGTATTCAATTTTCCTTTACTTTTCTATGCCTGTGCCTGTATATTGGTTCTTTGTATCTTTTGCTTGTTTATTTCTTAGCGTCTACTTTTACGTATTCTCTTTTGTTCCGGTTCTCTCTGTCTTTTCATCTATTCCCTGCTTTTCTATATCTCTGTGTGTACGCTACTCAATTTTTCTTATTTTTATCAGTGTCTTCGTTTTTTTATTCTTCTTTTTCTCTGGCTCCGTGTCCAATTTTCCTTTACTTTTCTATGCCTGTGCCTGTATATTGGTTCTTTGTATTCTTTGGTTGTTTATTCCTTAGCGTCTACTTTTACGTATTCTCTTTTGAACCGGTTCTCTCTGTCTATGATTCTTCGCTTTCATCTATTCTCTGATTTTCTATATCTCTGTGTGTAAGCTGCTCAATTTTTTTTCTTTTTATCAGTGTCTTTGTTCCTTTATTCTTCTCTTGGTCTGGCTCCATATTTCCCTGCGTACATGCTTCCCCATTTATTTTGTTACTTTGACTCTCTCCTTTTGTGTTTATGTTTTTCCATTTTTCATTTTCTCCCATTTCTTCATTCCTTTTGTTTCTATGATGTTTATCCCTACCTTGATCTTCAGTTCCCTCTTACCCTATAACTGTGTCTCCCTTATTTTTTGGTTGCCTATTTGTTATTGTCTATGTTTCAGTTTCGTATTTTTCTCTGGTTATTTCTTTCTCTGTATTCTTTGCTTCTTTACGTCTGGCTGTTTTTTCCTCCGCTTTTTATTTCTATTGGTGTTTATTGTCCAATGGAGGAGTTCAGTCTTAGGTCAGTGAGGCCAACAAAAAGTGTTTTTTTTCTGACAAGAATGACAGTAAAGGTCTACACTTCAAAACATAAGATTTTTGCATGGTTTTTATCATTGCAAACATCTATATTGCTTTATTAAAATAATGAATACACCGTCTAAGCGTATATCTTGAAATTTAGAATGACTTTTCGGCTGAATACTCAACATATCGGTGGTCAATAATTCTAGGAACTCTTGGCATGTTACCACTTCATTTCTGTTATCTGTCACTATAGTTATGTCAGATGTCAGTGGAAAATGTAATTAGAAGAAAATAGATACAACTAACTAGAAATGCTACAAAAATCTAATCGAAAATGGACATACACAATTAAACGAATATCAACAAGAATAAATATAACTGACATTTGACATAACTAGTGACAGAATAACAGAAATGGAATGGTTACTTGCCAAGAGTTCCTGACCACCGATATGTTGAGTATTCAGCTAAAAAGTCATTTTAAACTTCAAAATATACGCGTCGGGGGTATATTCATTATTTTAATAAAGCAATATAGATGTTCGCAATGATAAGAAACATGCAAAAATCTTATGTTTTGAATGTTAGACCTTAACTATCATTCTTGTCAGAAAAAACTATTTCTGTTGGCCACACTGACCTTAGACTGAACTCATCTATTTTGGTGTCCCTCCACTTCTCTCTTTCTCAGTGTCTTTGTCTCTTCATATTTCTTTGCATCTTTCTCTTTCTTAGTGTCTTTCTTTTTGTCTGCTTCCATATTTATCTGTATACCCATGTCTCCTTGTTCCTTCTGTTACGTCTGTGTACTTATGTTCTCCCATTTTTTCTTTTCTTCTGGTCCTTTCTTTTCTTTGTGATTCTCTCCGTTTATTCCTTCAACCACAAAAAAATAGTTATACATTTCATTATATCTTCCACTTGAACTATACTTTAAATGCTCCCTAATATCTTCACGTAATTTTGAATCCGATCTATTGCCTCTTCGTCCACTCCTGTGGAAGTTTCAGATACCTACAGCCCCCGCTCCTCATTAAAGAAGATAATTTCATGAAGCAGCGTTCTGTTAGAAGACCTCCAAATTCCTTTCAGATCTCACCTGGACTAAGTTTACCAAAACTACCTTTGATCTGCTAGATCTTTCCAAAAGTCTGATCATTCATATAACATTAATGTTGATATCGCAAAAGCACTACATTCTCCAATTCTCTTGCTGCTAGTTAATTTGGTATCTTCTTTCCTTCAATTTCAGGGCGCACTGGAACACAAATGCTGTTCTCCACTACTTCACTAAGCTTTTCTGGTCATTTCTATACCTTTTCCGTAGGCCTTTGTGACACAATATCCTTTTATCTTTAAACTTGTTACAGCTCTCTAACTAAAATTCTTTTTCAACAGTTTTAAAAACATCTACCTCGCTCACCTTGAGAAGTTATATATCTTCACAAGGCCTCCATGGTACAATAACGTTCACGAAACACAAAGATGAAATAAGAATCAATACAAATCTCCAAACAACTTTGGAATACCCTACACAAATATGGTCATGGTACGTGACGGAATTCCCAGTGGATTACAGTCAAGTGGAAGATCGATGTCAACATTTAGGCAGACACTTAGTTACCATGCAAGATTCCTTCGGGTATCTCATATTACCTGATAACCAAACTACTGAATATGTTACCAAAGAATTGAGTATAAACGGACCGTTAGGGTTATATGGAAAAGCTCTCTTCTTTAAAAATGAAGATACCTCACAAATTATTTGTTCGTCCATCACCATGGTAAGTTAACTCCTACTTCACTAAAGTCGGCTCGTTCTAGGCAAGTGGATGCAAGTCGTCCAATACGCAGCAGACTTAGAATAGATCACGCTTGGTCTTTGTTTATATGCTGTTTTTCTTGGGACCGTGAAGACTATAGTTCTCGCTTTTTAGGTGGATAAAGTGAAAGAAAAAACTGCAGTTGCTAGATTTAATAGTCCAATTGCTGGGAATGTCTATTTCAGATGGTTCGCTACCAAAGACAATCATACCGATATGTTGATAACTGCTGATCTATATCATGTTCGAAACAAGGAAAACTTCAGCAGGTCTTTGGAATACACGGAACATTTATGGAAGATTTACGTAACGGATATCTTAGATTCAGAAGAAACTAGACATGTTGATAACTGTAATATCCTTCAGCTAGTGTTTGATCCTGGGAATAAAGGAAGAGGTATGTTATTGTGGGAAGGGGAATGAATCATAGTCTATAGGGTTTATATTTTAGATAAAGCTATTGGGGATATCGACAGAAGACTGGGAAAATTGAAAGTATCAACTGACTACAATAGATACAAATACAAAACTTTGTACAGAGACGAAGAGTTGATACTACTACCGAGTGATTTAACTGGACCTCAAAGAAGGTTGTATTTAGTACTTTTTGAAACCAAACATGAAGATGTGTTTTTAGGATGTGCTAAAATTAATTATAATTCACCTATAAATACACGGTACGTATGATATTTACACAACAATAAATTTCTGATTAGATTGGGCTATTAGGCCAATCGTATTAGCGATACGGCTGCTTATAAATACCTTAAAGTATGTAGATTAATATAAAAAAAAGTTTACCAGTCTATCGATTTCTCAAATTAGAAGAAAAAGTAAAAAAACTTTGTTTTTTCGAAATTCTTTAATATTTGGCGCTGGGAGGAAGGTGGAGAAAAATAAAAACTACCACCGTGTAGGGGGGGTGTTTGACAATAAAAAAGGTTACACGCGCTTCTTTCGTCCGATCAATGGTTTGTCCGGAAAAAATTCGGTGAACTAAGTATGTGTTTCGCATCCGCGCGACTCTGCTGCACAGCGGAAGACCTACTTTGTGAATCGTGGAGAGAAATATAAATAATTGATCAGAATTTTTTTTCAATCTTTGTTGAAAGTCAAGGTTGTGAATAATAAATAAAAGGTAAAAAATTAATTTTTGAATCATTTTATTGGAAAAAGGTATGCCAAAAATTATATCTCAATTGTAGCTTAAAATTATATATTAATTATCTTTTATACCTTTTAACTATATACATTTTGTTCGTTGGATATTCATCTTTATATAACAGAGGTATCAAATTTAATGTTGAAAAAAAAAGAAGAAGATTCCTACCCGAATCTATAAAAATTGCTATTTTAGCTTATAATACAAAAAATCATTGAATCCAAAAATTTATCTGAATTGATTAATTTTGTAATTATACATTATTGATCTTAGAAGTTTCCCCAACATTTTCACGCAAATCCCATTGAAATGACTTTAGTTTTATCAAAGTTACAGTACTTAATATTCTTACCAAAATTTCATCTTCTTGCTGCGGAGTGATAATTTTTGGACGCCCTGTATGATATTTTGGACGAAATGAACCTGTTGCACCCAATCGATTATAAATATTTTGAAATATCCCCCGGTTTGGCTGCCTTCTGTTAGGGTACATTTCACGATATTTTCTGGATGCTGCT
Source organism: Galerucella pusilla (assembly GCA_910591695.1). Classification (NCBI taxonomy): domain Eukaryota; kingdom Metazoa; phylum Arthropoda; class Insecta; order Coleoptera; family Chrysomelidae; genus Galerucella; species Galerucella pusilla. The sequence goes on from CAJUYI010001362.1 coordinate 8,298, forward strand.
TGCCCAGAAAAACGTTCTTGTGCGTAAACGCATAACATGTCTCTCATTTCTTCGTTTGAAAAGTGATTATGTCTCGGCATTTTTATTTATGTTAGGACAAGAATGAATCAGTTTACCTAACAATAAAATGTTTTAAGCTCTTCATTAAACGTCAAAGCTTTACTACACACGTTGTTACTGTCACTGTCAATATTCCATGGCATGCTTGTGTCTTAATAGATTAATGCTACGTCGACCACCGTGAAATGTAGTGTACTACTACTACTACTAAATGTACAGGCGAGCCTTGTCCTGGACAACTTAAGCCAAGGTTCCGACACTGAGGCCACTGGCGGGTCCATTGTGCCAATCCTGCTACCTAGTCATCCACGAAGCCGAGCCCTTCAATAAAGGCCACAACCTTTTTCAGTGGATGCCTGCTTGTGTCTCCAGGAGCCATGACAGTGACTCCGAAGATTCGCCTGCGTAATACAGCCCAGTGTGGACACTCTAAGAGAACATGAACTGACGTTTCATCAGTCATGCCGCAACCCCTACATAGGGAATTTTCCTCTACTCCTAGATTGTAGAGGTGCTTCCTCATACAGCAGTGCCCTGTTAGGAGTCCTGCTATCTTCCTTAGCCTACTCCTTGGTAGTTCAGTGGCTGCCCTGGCGTGTCCATCAGTCCATCCCTTCAGTAGAAGTTTGGATTGTCTAGGACCCTGCAGAGCATTCCAATGAGCGTGAAATGTAGTGTAGTGAATTAGTAAAATTCAAATATCTCGAAAATCGTTAATATTTTGAAGATCAAAGAAGTATAGCTTTTTTCTACAGAAATGATGAGGCTATGCAAATTAAATAAGTAAGTTGTAAAATAATGAGCGATAAAAAATTTGTAGCTGATTTCATCTAATTCGGCGACATCTAGTGTTGACTCAGTCAGTCAGTTTGAGTTAACTCAAATCCTCTCACACATTCTTGTTTACCCTTACAAAAACTAGTTCATACCCAATTTTCAAGTCATTATATAGAAAAGTAGCTGATCCATTAACAAAAATCTATTTTATTTTTTTCGCTTTAACATCCTGTACCTCAGTAAGGAGCAGACTAAGACCCATTATTGTTAATGAATATATTATTATTTTGGCCTTCGGAACGTACATTTACAATTTGGCCCATTACTTATGAATCACCCTGTAAAGATTTTCTTGTCAATTCAAGATTCCTAAAATTTACAAGATAATAAAAAGTGCCGTATTTCGTAATTTTGAAAAATTAATTATCCGTAAATTTAATTTATGGATCCTAAATAACAGTTTCCATCCTTCGAAAAATTGTTTCAATGCCTCCCTTATTATATAATATACCTATTTTTATTGAGATACTTGGTTTTTGATTGGAATATAATATTTATATTATATATGAGTAATTTTCTAAAAATGTCCTGACAAAAAAATGCAATCTTAAAGCTGACACTTCCCTTTTCAAAACACCCTATTACAATTATTTATATATTACATTATAAATGTACAATAATTTATAATGTACTCCGAAGGACTTCAGAAAATAGAGTCGCGCGGATGCGGAACACATACTTAGTTTACCGAATTTTTTCCGGACAAACCATTGCTCGGACGAAAGAAACGCAAGACACCTTTTTTGTTGCAAAACACTTCCCCTACACGGTGGTATTTTTTATTTCTCTCTACCTTCCTCCCAGCGCGAAATATGAGAAAATTTCGAAAAAAAAAGTTTTTTAACTTTTACATACTTCAAAGTACTTATATAAAAATAATCAGCCGTATTGCTAATTACTTGTAGTTGTTACCCTTATCGTCTAGCCTATATAGGCTTTCCACCGCAACATTTCCATATCTATTGTGGTCTAAATTACATTCTCTAGCCTAGGACTGTCGAAAAATTTTGGCAAATATCCTCTGATGAACTAGTTTGGTGGTCTCTGCTGCGGAGAGATTTGGTACCATTCTATGTTAGCCGTTTTCGTGAGGGTATGTTTATTTGTCGACGGATAGGTTCTGGTCCAACAGCACAAAAATCCTAAAGGTTGAAGTGCCAAGGACTCGAAGTTTCTGACTACTGAAAATCTCTCCAATCAAACTAGAGGGAAATTGTACAAATATACAGCAGTTCAAGCGCCTAGGCAGTTGAGCACAACCCAATCCTATACAAGAATGATGGCGCCGAGCTAATCAATCATTCAACAATTTTCTTCTTCTTTTTTTAGGGTGATAATTCAGTCGGGTGGAATAAAAGGGGATATAAGAATGTCGCAGCATACCAAATTCGAACCGACATTCCTATCTATCAATTTAACAACAACTAGAGGAGATCTTGAAACCAGAATTGTCTATAGTTCAACAGTTGCAGGATATAAAATCCACGAGCTACCAATAAAACCTTCTAGATCTGTAGGATTGAATGAAAATTCTTGTTTGACTACCAATTTCGTATATAATCCTTTGAAGATAAACATAAATAACGTTCCACCAAATGGTAAGTAATTATTTGGAATCTTAAGGAAGGAGAAATCCACTTATTCTAAAAAATTAGAAACAAGATTAGCTATAGCTAAGTCTTAGCATGTTTGTTAAAATTGTATTGTTATCTTTAAAGGCTTTGGAACACAGGATCAATATGCTATTGGTGATCTATCTGGAAAGTTATTAGGAAGAAACAACGGAACTGTACTAGTACCCGGAGGTCAAGAACTAAGCGGATCTTATTGGGATACGTATCTTCCTCTTCAAGGAAGACATTCCATTGTACATAGATCGTTAGTTATATACAAGTAAGTCTTCATTAATCTGTTTTCACATCCTCAAAACTACCCTTTTCATTCAACAGAAACACCCAGTACCCATCATCAGAGCTGATAGCAGAACCTTGGATCTGCGGAGGAATTACTCTTTACGAATCCAATTTCAAATACCAGAAGCAAATTTTCACCGCTCAAGTCCTCTTCAGATACCCCACGGTGGGGAGGATGTTGATGAGGCAAGTTAAAAACGATCCTTATGCAGATACCACGGTTTTGATTGAATATTTAGTGCACGCTGATGGAGCAGCGTTAAATAATTCAAGGGATCATAGGTGGGCCATCCATGAACTACCGCCTGGAAGGGATTTTTATAACTGGTCAGCTAGATGTTTGAGTTCTGGAGATGTCTACAATCCTTATAAGGTAAGTGTATCTTATCGACAATGAAAATGGTCACATGCAATATTATATAAAAAATGTTTACTTGTATACTACTAAATTACCTCTTTTCTTACCTAATTTTGTCTTTTGCACATCTAAAAAACGGTCTATCTTTCAGTTTGCTGCGACAATCATCAACAGAACAATATACCACTCCAGGCATTTTGCAATGAAATAGGTCACTATAATATTTATACTAAATACAACTTTATAATAAAAATATGTAAAATATTTTAATGCTCACGCAAAAACAATGATCTGCTCACAAAAACGAACACAAAACAAAAATTATATTTCCGAAATTTCGATCAACAACACATTAGCATTGCGTGCTACCCCTGTACTCAACACTTTCTCGATTTAAACTAGCCACAACTCGCCAGAAGACGATAGGAGGGGTGAGGAAATTTTCGGTAACCCCTAAATCGACGAAGTGAATTTACTTGTCGGTAGTTAGTGTACGGTGCTATCAGTGAGAAACTACATTGAAGGGTCTAAAGGCTGATTGGCTGATGCCTGAAAAGGTCGCAATGGAATAGATCACATAGCCTCCTCATCAAATCTGTTCTGATCTAAAGTATTGTTTGTGATGTTCCTGAGTTGGAGGCAATAAAAGCTGTAATTTTTAAACCGTTTTTCATCTTTAAAATTGTTTTGAAGCCTTGTATCAAATTTTTGAAACATTTTGACTTGTATTTCAGGTAGATTTTGATAATCGTACTTCGCCAGATCAATGCAATATGGACAGCATAGGATTGTGTAGATTGGGCGATATGTCAACCCGTCAAGGTACTTTGGACATTGCAGGAAAAATAGCTGAGAGTGATAGGATTTCAAGAAAAATGTGGACTGATCCTTCGATACCTTTGACAGGATTTCATAACGTTTTGGGCAAATCTTTGGTTTTATTTGACGATCATGGACCGAAAGCAAGAGGAGAAAGGTTGGCTTGTTCCATGTGAGTTATTTTTAACGAAAATTTTTGTTGAAAGGGTTATTTTTTATATAATTTTTGGTTGTAGAATTGGTGGAGTTTATAGAAGGAAAGCAGTGGCTAGAGATTGGTTTCCAAACGGTCAAGATTTGACTGTAAAAGGCAAAATAGAGTTCGTGCAACAAACGGAATATGATGTTACTGATGTTGACGTTGATTTAGAAGGTTTAATTAACGCTAATGATTATCACATCCATATGGTAAGTATCTTTTGGGGTGGGGACGTGTTGCGCGACTGGTTTTTGATGGGGGTTGATTTATTGGTGAAAATTTCTTTCTATCATAGCCGTTCGATTCATTTTTTATAAGAATTTCTGTTTCTTGTGCATACGAAATTTTTTAATTGCAAAAATTTCAATCTAGCATTGGCGTATGATTGAATTTTTGAAGGGTGATAACTAAAATTTCGATTAACCTTGATCGTACGACATAATTCCCAAAAGGGTTTCATTCATTTCCAAAAATTTCAATCCCGCAAGGGCGTACGATGTATTTTTTGAAGGGGTTAACTTATTTGTAAGAACTCACGCATGATGGAATTTCCAAAAGTGGTTAGTTAAGATTTCTATTTTCCACCATGTTCATGCAATAAAATTTCCAAAGAAGGCTCAGCTGTTTGCAACAATTTCAATCCTTCATGGAAGTACTATTCAATTTTAAAGGAGGGGTGGAGAAATTTCCATTTACCATGTTTGTACAATAAAATTTCCCAAAGGGGCTCATTTTTCTCAAAAAATTTCAATCCAGCATAGACGTACGATGCAACTTTAGAGGGGGTGGGAAAAATTTCTATTTAAAATGTTCGTCTGATAGAATTTCCAAAAGGAGTTCACTTATTTGCAAAAATTTCAATCCCGCAAGGGCGTACGATGTATTTTTGAAGGGGGTTAATTTGGGTATTTGTAAGAATTCACGCATGATGGAATTTACAAAAATGGTTAGTGAAGATTTCCATTTCCACCATGCTCATGCAATAACATTTCCAAAAAAAGGCTCAGCTTTTTGCAAAAATTCCAATCCTTCATGGAAGTACTATTCAATTTTAAAGGGGGGTGGAAAAATTCCCATTTATCATGTTTGTACAATAAAATTTCCAAAAAGGGCTCACTTATCTCAAAAAATTTTAATCCAGCATAGACGTACGATGCAACTATAAGGGGTTCATTTATTTGCAAACATTTTAATTTAACAAGAGTGCAATGTGCAGTTTTGAAAAGAGGTTAATTTATTGATAAAAATTGTACTTTGCTGTGGGCGTGTCATGAAATTACACAGAATATTTTTTGTTAAAAGTTTCCACCTATCAGCGCCGTACGATTTTTTTTTCAAATGGGTTAATTTCTATTATTTCATCAGACACCTGTTGAAGAAAACTTGGAATTTCCTTGCGAAGAGACATCTCTATACGGAACCTGGAACCCGTTAAATGTGGATCCAGCTTCATCACCAAGAGCTTACCATGGTACTCCCGATCAATACGAAGCCGGTGATTTAAGCGGAAAATTTGGAAGCTTACAGAATCACACTTTATATAAGGCTTATTATAATGACACTTTATTGAGCTTATTTGGTCCTAGAAGTATTTTAGGAAGGTCAATTGTCTTGTATCAAAAGGTAATAGGTATTTCTTATTAACATCGCTCAAGTGAGGTTATGATACTGAATAAAATTTTCCAGAAATCTAGAAGATGGGCGTGCTCAACGATAGAAAGAGGTTATAGTCCTTCGGAAGCTAGGGAACTCAGAGCTATTGCTTCCTTCCATAATCCTAATGGGTTCGCTTTTGGGTATATGAAAATGGTAATGTGATTTTTCATGTTTTTTGCTAAATTTTATCGAAATACGTTTTGTTGATGTTTTTTACGAAATACCTAATTTTTTATAGAGACAATTGATACACAAAGATGGCAGTGCTAGCGATACTACCATAGAAGTTAAATTGAGGCATCCTGGAAAAAACGATAGGAATGTTGTAAGTTGGAATTTTTTTTATAAATATTTGTATGTGTGTCATGTGACAGTGCATGTTCAATACCAAATTTTTCATTTTAAACGCATTCCTCTGTATATTATTTATTTCTTGGATTCAACTTGGAATTGGAAATATAAAAAAAGATTTTGGTCTTATTTTTCAAAAGAATTAACAAAAAATATCAAGATGGTTTAGGTGGGGATATCTACGAGAACATGATATAATTCTATCAAGCTTCTGATCAGTTAAATTCTAATAATAGTATGTGTACATTTAAAATCTCGATATCTCAGCTGTTGAAAAAGATATTTTCATATTTTTTTCAGACCAGAAACCATAATTGGGCTATTTACGTTAATCCAGTAGGAGTGGACGCGACTGTGAAAACTTTGGGTACAAGATGCGTTGCAGGAGGATACGTTTGGAATCCATTTTTCACACAACTAGCAGATCCCTTAAATGTGAGTTAATGAAAATAAATGAAGCCATATAACAATATTTGGAATAGATTTCTTGTGTGAAATATTGGCTGTTTCAAGCTATTTTAGACTATTCCAATTTATTGAACAATATTTAGTTCACGATTCTGCGCAATGATTTGATTTGATGATCAAATGAATATGATCTTTGCAAAAATCTCTTTAGTTATACAGGGTGGGGCAATCTTCTGACATCGGAGGATTACATTGTTGTGGTGAGAGATAGAACTTCATAGTTTTGTGTGAGCTAATACAGTTACTTAGGGCACATTTTGAAAATACTTTCGATTCTACAGGGTGTTCCAAAACCACGTAGCAGCACAAACTTACATTTTTTTAAATGGAACGTACTATATTTTGTTTAGGAATCGAAAAGATCTCACCAAGAGCGTTACAAAAATATAGCACTCTAATATATTATAAGGGTGTTTTACAAAGATATGGCCAATTATTAGCAAAAAAGACCTCCTCTTTAACACTCTGCAGAACAGTAAATTAAAATAAATCAACAGGTCTTTGTGTTCAAATGTCATACACACATCATTGGCTGTGCTCAGTATTAATTACTTTTTTCATCGGTGGCTTCTTTAATAAAGGGTGAAACAAAACGCAAATTTAGCAATATCTCAAAATTTTTAAATGAATCACCCCATAAGTCTTTTTACAATTTGTTAGTACAATTAATAAACTTTCAAACGATGTAGTAAACTTAGGGCATTAGTTAATGGAAAATCGTAGATATTTTATGATAATGGTCAAAAACAATTATTTTACATACACAAATTGAATGGTATTAAATTTTTACATGCAACATCTTGTGAATTTTAACATTTCTAAGGCACGAATTCTAATCGTAATTTTGGATGCATCTAAAATATCTTTGACTTCTACTCTTACCATTAGAGGAAGGAAAGAAGGAATTATGTTGGAAGAAATATTTTTGTTTACTGTAAGTAGGCTAATGTCATTATAGTAGGTACTAATAAATATAAAAGCAGTTTGTAGTCTTTACGAAATAATTACTCAAGTCACCACAAACAGTATATCTTAGTTATGTAAAATGCAAGCTTGTAATTCATTTTCCAACTTTTTCTATTTTTGAAAAGCTAACAATTATGAAAACCAACATTATAAGAACACTCACATTCACATAAATAAACATTGACATTCTATAAAAAGTATGGTAGTTTATGCTAAGTGTTCAAAATGGCGATCATTTACTTCCATACAATTCTTTTCAAAAACGAGGATCTTACTCTTTCCAACATATAGCTGGAGTTATTGTGGAAAATGCGTTACGTTTTATACACAAGTTGCTTGATGTATCCCCATAAAAAGAAATCCAGCGGTGTGAGATCTGGAGATCGAGGAGGCCACGAAATTGGTCCACCACGTCCTATCCACCTGTCGGTAAAATTTCTGATATACAGATGCTCCATCGCTTGTTGGAACCACAAGTTAACCCACTAAGCAAAAAAACATCGCAGTTTCGTTACTGATACGTTGAAAGTTACATTGTTACGTTATTCAAAAAAGATTTGTTACGGCTTTTTCTTGTTCATAGTTACGTAAAATGTCCGCAAACATGACAAAATCCCAGTTACGTTTACAAATAAACGTTTTTGTTACAAATCTATAACATATTATTTCCGTTCTTGGAATGTTCCAGCTACCTCGTAATTTTAACGTTACGATCATGTGACTGAAGTAACGTTTTCGTTTCGAAGCTATAACATATTAGTTTCGTTTTTGAGATGTTCTTTTTAGTGCAGAATGACTAAAGCGTTACATTCATGTAACGCTTCTAAATCGAAACTAAAGCGGACCTACTTTTAGTGGAAAATCGGTCCAAAAAAATAATTATACTTGCTCTTGCAAAAAGTTCATTGATAGCTCATATCGACAGAAATAATGGTCTTTGTAGCAACAGTTTTTTCTATTGATAAGAATTCCTATTGAATTTTTGATAGGAGAAAGTATAATTATTTTTATTTGGTCGATTTCCCACTAAAACACTTTATAGGTAGTTATTGAATTGTTTTAGAATAATAAGACTGTAGATTGAAATAAAAAATATATTCTATTTTACTTATGTATATATAAATATGTACATATAGAAAGATATGTAAAGCATCTGCTGCACACCTCTGAAAAATAATTCAAATAGTAGAATTTTGGAAATATTCATTGTAGATGTTTACTAATATTGTTCAAAAATATTTATATTTACCAATTCCTCTGCTGAAGTTGAGCCGTTGGTTGGCTTGTCAGAACCAATCCATGGTAATGATCTCAAATTCTTTATCACTTACAGTGTGGCAATGTTGTGCTGCATCTGAGGATGAATATCAATGATTAAGTGAATATTAAATGTTAATTGTCCAATATAAGACCTTTTAAAATATTGATAATCTTGCAGTCTTTAATTTTGAAGTTATTCTTTTGGCCCGTCCAGGAACAATGTACATATTGCCAATTTATTTTGAAAAGTTGCAGCCAAGCCTCTCCTTATGAACTACGGTCCATTCCGCCCGGCAACTTGTAGATATTTCATTATACTGAAAAATAAATCTTGTTTTAGAAAAAAGAACAATACATTAGACTATCCAGTCCTGTTACATGATTTTCCAGTGTATAGAATTACACTTTAAGTAACATTTGAAAAATGTTTTGCTTTAGTAACCTGCACTTTTGTAACATGGGAAAGTTTGCAAATTATTCCAAAAACATGCAGGTAACAAAGGGTCTACTAAATATTAATCTCTAATTTTACGTTGTTGAAAGATCGATAACTATGAAAAGAAAATATTGACTTATTGTTCTGTGTTATATGTGCCGAAAAAGTGTTATGCTTGAGAAGGACTAAGTATAATAACGTATTTGCTAAATAAAATCCTTAAACTAACTATCTTAAAACTAATTACTGTAGTAAGTAGAGGTAAAACAGGAGATTCTTTCCTTATAATTACGTAAATTAACGAATTTAGTACTTACTTTACGATTCATGTTCCTCTACTCTAAACGTGGTCTGTGTTCTGAACAAAATTTTTAAAAGGAACGATTGCACTTGCACATGCACAAAACGAACAATGAGATTCAGGCGCTGACTGGAATACTTTGGTTTTGGTATTATAATTTATAGGTTATGGTTGGCACATGGTTTGGCAAGAATGTTACGTTTGTGCTACATTTCATTTCTCTCTAACAAAGAGGTTGACCCAAAAACATGTCGGCGATGTAAACTTAAAACATTTTTCAAACCAACATGAATGCTACGTTTCTAACACGTTTTCTTGATACCGTTAGAATCATATGCTTACATTTAACATTCCAAAAACATAATCAATTCAAACGTCACACAAAATCGTACCAGTTGCGTCAATTAGATATTTAAAGGAGAACATCTTGTAAGTTACTTGAAAATAACGTAACTCAACGTCACAAAGACGTTTCTTGCTTAGAACTATTGTGTTTGAATCAACTTCCTAAACACAAACGAAGAATACAGCAATATCTCTTCGATATTTATTAGTAGATACTATTTTGATAGTAGCCCACTTGATATAATCAAAAATATGGCTTGATTATGTTTCGCCCATTCTCAAACAAGCCTATAATAACAATTCTTGAAAGTGAAACATGAATAAATATGAAATTTTTGGTAATTCCAGGTAGGTAACTACGGTATTAGCAAATATTTTATTTCATTGATTAGATATTTTAGATGCATCCAAAATTACGATTAAAATATATGCCTTAGAAATGTTAAAATTTACAAGAGGTTGCATGTAAAAATTTAATACCATTCAATTTGTGTAAAATAATAATTGTTTTTGACCATTATCATAAAATATCTACGATTTTCCATTAACTAATGCTCTAAGTTTACTACATCGTTTGAAAGTTTATTAATTGTACTAACAAATTGTAAAAAGACTTATAGGGTGATTCATTTAAAAATTTTGAGATATTGCTTGATTTGCGTTTTGTTTCACCCTGTATTAAAGAAGCCACAGATGAAAAAAGTGATTAATACTGAGCACAGCCAATGATGTGTGTATGACATTTGAACACAAAGACTTGTTGATTTATTTTAATTTACTGTTCTGCAGAGTGTTAAAAAGGAGGTCTTTTTTGCTAATAATTGGCCATATCTTTGTAAAACACCCTTATAATATATTAGAGTGCTATATTTTTGTAACGCACTCGGTGAGATCTTTTCCTTTCTTAAACAAAATATAGTACGTTCCATTTAAAAAAATGTAAGTTTGTGTTACTACGTGGTTTTGGAACACCCTGTAGAATCGAAAGTATTTTCAAAATGTGCCCTCAGTAACTGTATTAGCTCACACAAAACTATGGAGTTCTATCTCTCATCACAACAATGTAATCCTCCGATGTCAGAAGATTGCCCCACCCTGTAGAACCGGAAAATTTGAAAAAATATTCATTAATTTGCAGGGCTGCTCATGTCACTAAGCAAATTTTAACTTTATAACACATTCACATTGTACAAACAGGCATGTTTTGGGATTTCCTCAATTAACATTTGAATCTCTCGTTTATTCCAAGACATATTTTTCAACTACTTTAATACATAACCACTAATTATCAAAGATTAATGACATTTCTATAGTATTTTCATCGTGAAACAGAAACACAAACAATAAATCAAATTGTTGAGAAAATAGAACCTGTCCTATTTTTTTACAATTTGACAGGGTAGATAACTTTTAATACAATTTTAAATTTTAGACCTAACAATTTGAATATTTCCAAAACTTGAACTAAAAATATTGCACAAGAAATTGTCTTATCTGAAATGACTTTGACTTAGATGTTTAGATTATTAATATTTATTGTTCACTGAACAGACCGACCTGTATCAACAAGAATGTGGTCCAGAGAACCCTTTACGATGTCATGTCGGTGACCTATCGGCGAGATTGGGAACCATCGATATTGGTGTGAGGAGAAAAGTTTTTACAGACTCCAATTTTCCTTTGGAAGGAGATGTAACGGCCGTCGGAAAATCGATTGTTATACTAGCTCCGGAAAAAAGAGGAGAAAGATACGCTTGCGCCAACATCGAACCTGACTATGACATTATCAAATACGCCAACATTGAGAAACCACCACGTTTTGTAGTCGCTCAATTTATAGAGGATATCAGAGAAGTGATGGGAATCCCTGAGTGGTTTTTGACAGTTGACAGCAGGAAAACGCGAACTTTACACAACGACGCTTGCGTGCAATTGTTGTTGCATTTCAAAGGACCTATAGCAGATCGATTAGAGCAGGATTTTAATAGGTTGTTGCAAATTGGAAGACTTGATGGTCCAAGTTTGTCCATTCCTGGTTATATAAACGAAAAAAGGAAAGTTAAGATCGCTTATAAGCTATGTGGAGCTAAGGATCCGAATGAAAAAAGTAAGTAGATGCACGGAACTTGTGAGCCAGTGATAGGTTTATATCCATACCTACCCCATGCTTCAAAATTTCTGACGAAAAAATGTTTTCGATGTCAAAAATGACTAAAATTTGTTTCCAGGGGTTTCTTATGATCAAAAATGGACTAGGACAGTCTGTTTTTGTATAAAATTATAATGTTGCCTTCAAATAGAGTCTTGAAATTCTCGAAAATCCACTTTTCAAAACTAAAGACATTCATAACTCAACTAATATGATAGATAGAACGTTCTAGTCTTCGGCAATCGAAGCAGGGGAAAATTTTACATATACCAGTGGGTTTGGAGCAATGAGGAAGTTAGCGGGAACTTCATATTAAATACTTCCATACCCCTTGCTCCAAAATTTTCGCAAAAAAAATGTTTTCCATATAAAAATGCTCAAAATTAGTCTAGAGGGGTTTTTTGGGACGAGAAATTAACTGCCACATCCCGTTTTTGTATAAAATCATTTTTTCGCCTCAAAATGGAGTCTAAAATCCACTTTTCAAAACTAAAGACATTCATAACTCAACTAATATGATAGATAGAACGTTCTAGTCTTCGGCAATAGATTCAGGAAAAATTTTTACACATACCAGTGGATGTTGAGTTCATAATTCCGAGCTATAAGGAAGTCAGTGGGAACTAGTTTACATTAGTTTATATTAAATATTTGCTTCAAAATTTTAGTAAAAAAAAATGTTTTCGACATAAAAAATGCTCAAAATTCGTCCAGAGAGGTTTTTTGGGACGAGAAATTGACTGCCACAGTTCGTTTTTGTACAAAATCATTTTTTCACCCCCAAATGGAGTCATGAAATTTTCGAAAATCCACTTTTCAAAACTAAAGATACTCGTAACCCGGCTAATATGATAGATAGAGCGTTCTGGTCTCCACCAATCTATTCAGGGGATAATTTCACATATTCCAGTGGATTTTGAGTGAATCATTCCAAGCAATAGCGAAGCCAGTTTATAACAAATATCTCCATACACTTTTCAAAACTAAAGATACTCATAACTCAACTAATATGATAGATAGAACGTTCTAGTCTCCACCAATCGATCCAGGGTGAAATTTTATTTCATTAACTCATCCATTGCATCGCTTTTCGTACATAAAAATAGACTATAGTGACGTCAGAATATAAATAGCCGAATTTTAGTTCAACAGCCTATTGGGATCTTCAAAAATAATTGAAATACATCATATTTGGTTCAAGTATTGGCGACTTCCATATTTTGTTATCAATTATTTACGAAATCTTGAATTATAATTCATCGTAAACAATTTTTCTATTTTTTTTTTCAGAAAAAAGTAATAGTTTCTT
>CAJUYI010001362.1:26724-44767 GCA_910591695.1 Galerucella pusilla
GGGTATAAAAAAACAATAAAATAATACAAAAATGGATTTTAAATCAAATAAATATTTCAATTTTGATGATCGAATAAATTTTGAAATGCATATGAGCAAATTAAAACCAAATACACCATTGTAACATTATTGTTATATTAAAAATCGGTAGTTAATAATTTATATGGGATGAAAAATGAAAAGAATGTTGTATTCATTCAATACTAATAACTACCAGTAAAGAAAATAAAAACCTACCCCTCTAGAAGAATGTATTAAGCTCTAATCCCTGGATTCCATATAGGTACACCATTCAAATACACTCCAGATTCCTTGAAACAAAAAATAAAATAAATTTCAAACACCAGATACAAATAAAATTTTCATTTTATATTCCCCCAAAGCAGGTTCAATAAGAGGCAGCAATATGATTCACCTCTTATATAAGAATAATTATTTGTCATAGGAATATTCACCGGCCGGCTTTTGAGTGTTTTGTTTAAAAAAATATTAAAAGAATACAAAAATGGATTATAAATGACTAAAATATCAATACTGATAATCAAATTAATTCAGAAAACCCAATTAAAGAAATAGCATTTTACAATTAAAAGTATAAAACGTATAAAAAAAATAAAAAATTACCCCATTAGAAGAATGTATCTAGCTCTAATCCACGCCTTCCATGTGGGTACACTACACTTCACGATAAACGAACTCAAAAAAATAAAATGAATTTCAACCACGCACTATGAACCGACCAAACCGAAAGTTGAACCGCTACTGAATAATGGCATCTACTAAATTTACCTATTCGTTAAAATAAATGTACTTGTTAGTCACCTGTTGAATAAGAATAGTTTATCATATCTATGATTAATAAACCGATACCGGCCGTCCTATGAGTTATTAAAAAGACTTTTAGTCTTGTTCATATACTTTGTAGGTATTATAATGAAAAAGAAAAAGTAAAAAGGTACATAAAGCGAGTAGTATAATAAACATTTATAAATATAGTGAATTGTGGAGTATTAATTATTATTTTTGGAAATTATTTTTAGGAATTAAACCATAATCTTTTTCAAATTATCTAATTCAATATTTCTGGATCGTGCACTTAACTGGATCCCATTCCTAGTAGACTATAATATTGAAAGACTGTGATACAAAATAGTAGTTTACCTAACTAGTGCAGAAAGTGATACTTTCACGCACGCTATTGCAGACTCGCTAAAGCGTCGTTCGGCCATCTGCAATAGCGTGCGGAAAAGTCACTTCATGCACGTGTTAGGTACACTATTTTTTCTACTAGCATTCGGGAAAAAACCCAAAAGTTAACATAAAGAAACGTATTTGTATATTAAGCAAAACCTGCTACGCCCATGAATTTTATCATAAATACTTAAAAATTGCCTCAAAACGCCAATAATTAGACAAAATCGGTAAATTATGTGGATTGTTTTAAATCGGTAAATAATGTGGATTGTTTTCTATTCTGTCAGTTGTTGATGTGTTGACAGTTTATACTGAAAAAGTAAAATCTTTGTCGAACACTGTTTCATTGTCGACATAACAATGAAATATTTAACTGAGACTCACCGAATTGAGATTTTAATGATGATCGGGTACGGGGATAACTGCAGAAGTCAAGTTGAAGTGGCAAACTTATTTAATCACAGATGATGTGGAAGTGGATATTTTGTTAAGTGTCGAAGAGAATCCAACTTCAAGTACAAGTCAAATTGACCGTGAAAATAATGTTAGTCATACAACTGTTCTAAGATGTCTTTATAAAGAAAAGCTTCATCCCTACAGATTAACTTTTGTGTAGGAGTTAACAGTAGACAATCCAGATCGTAGAATGGATTTCTGCGAAAGATTGATGAATAAGCTGAACAGAAATGAGATAGCTCTTGGTACCATTCTTTTTTCTGACGGATTAACAATCATATTGAATGGAGAGGTAAACCGACAGAACTGTAGATATTGGTCAGCAGAGAATCCTAATTGGATGCGTGAGACACATACTCAGTACCCTCAAAAGGTGAACGTTTGGGCCGGTATCATAGGCGACCATATTATTGGTCCTATATTTATAGATGGAAATTTGACAGCTGAAAAATATTTGAATATGCTTAGAAATGGAGTTATTCCTGCGTTGGTAAATTTATATCCCAACGCAATAGATCCTAGCTTACTAAATGAAAATGTTTGGTTCCAGTAAGACGGGGCAACACCCCATTATGCTTTAATGGTAAGAGCTTCTTTAGATGAAATCTTCCCCAATAAATGGATTGGATGAAGAGGTACTATTGAGTGGCCAGCTAGATCGCCAGACCTTACGCCGTTAGATTTTTTTCTGTGGGGTTATCTCAAGAACAAAGTATATGTAACACAGACAACTAGCGTTGTAGACCTCAAAGACAGGATAACTACAGAAATACGGAATATTTCACCTCAAAGTTTAAACAAAGTTAAGGAGGATTTTTATGGGAGACTAAGCTATTGCCAACAACTAGGTGGAGAACATTTTGAGCATTTATTTTAATGTATTAAAATCAAATACATCAGGTATTTTATGTATGTGTTTAATAACTGTAAAAATAAAACTTTACCATACATTATTTAGTTTGTTGGAATCGGTTCATTACGAGGATTTCAAAAATATGCAAATATACAGGGTGTTTCAAAAAAAAAACACCGACTATGGCATACTTGCTGCGTAAATCACCCTGTACATTTACATTTATGTTCACATAACGCACAGCTCAATTCAAAAGTTGACGTGTCTCGGCATTTTTTATAATTTTCTAAAATAATGACATAAATAATTTTATTCCATAAGTGGTTTCCACACTGTATAACAAGATTTATGAAGATTTTGTTACATAAATACTACGTAAAAAATATATAAGTGGTTTATATAAAAATCGTTCCTCCTCTGTTATATATTTTTATGTAATGTATACATTTGTTTTTGCTGGGCAAGAGATTTGTAGAATATATTAAATATTACCGAGGTTACATAGCCCTTCGTCCAGCAGCAGCAAAGGATCGCCGCCTGTTTTATGCATATCGCAATGGAAAATGTAACAATCAGGTTGTGGGTAAAAACCAGTTTCATAAGGTACCTGAAACAGTAGCTAATTTTCTTCAACTTGAAAATGCTAACTCATATACGGCATTCATTTCGAAGATCGTCTGCTACACTTTTAGTTGAATCTGGGGGAGACTTGATGACACTAAAGAAACATGGCGGTTGGAAGTCATCAACGGTCGCTGAAAGGTTCAGAGCGTGTGGCAGCTCTGAAATAACACCCGATTTGCGACCAGGTACATCAACAGCAGTTGTGTCTATGTCCATAATTTACTGCAAAGTGATGATGAATTGATGCAATTAACACCACCTGAGATAAGAGACCAGGCGCGAGATGTGGAATTTAACCTTTTACCGGAAAAATCAAGAACTGTATATGAACTCACATACAGCAGATTCATGGAATATAGACATAATAAAAATATAGGATCTTTCTCTGAAAATGTGCTTATTGTCTATTTTTCCGATCTTTCAAAGAAAATGAAGCCTTCAACGTTATGGTCTACCTATTCGATGTTGAAAGCAACCCTGAACATAAAAAATAACATTGATTTGGCAAAATACCTGAAATACGGGCTTTTTTGAAACGCCAGTCAGACGGTTTCCATGCAAAAAAATCCCGAGTTTTTTTCAAAGAGAAGAATTCGAGAAATTTTCATCAGATGCCCCAGATGAACTGTATTTTTGTACGAAGGTAGGAATATATTGAAAATAATCTATTATGGATTGAAGAACTAATTTTCAATTTATATTTTAGGTTGTACTCATTGTTGCAGTCGCTGGGGCTTGTAGATGTGATGAGCTTTTGCAAATGAAAACAGATGATATAAATGATATGGGCGACAAATCGCTAACTATGCTACCAAATACTAAGACCAAAAGATCAAGATCTTTTGTAGTAACGGAATATTTAAGCGTTTACAGAAAATATGCAGCCTCCAGACCCTCGAATTTAAATAATCGGCGTGTCTTCTATAAGTATGCGAGCGGTAAAGAACATCATCCATTCATTGGCATTCACAAATTCGGTAGAATGCCAGAAGAAATTGCTACTTTTCTGGGACTATCCCATGCAAAAGAGTATACCGGGCACTGCTTTCGCAGAGCTTCGGCCACGTTGCTGGTGAATTCTGGTGGGGACATAACAATGTTGAAGCAGCATGGAGGATGGAAGTCTTCCGCTATCGCGGGGGGCTATATTGAGGACTCGCTAGCCAATAAGTCGAACATCGGCAATAAAACATTATCTGGCGTTTCCGGAGTATCAAGTGTGGATACTAAAGTTGTTAATTTTACTGGAAAGGAGGGAAGTGGACAGAGTTCAATTGTATTAAATAATTGTTCACAATTCACCATAAATATATCTAATAAATAGAAATTTCGTGTTGTAGTTTTAATGCAATAAAACCAGTTTCTTATCATCAGCATAATTTTGAGTTTTCTTAATGTCATTGTCAATTTTAATTACCAGTTTGATTCAAATTATTACTTGGAAGGTTGCGTAGCAACGAACTTTTTCTGACTAAGCAGTAAAAATGGACTTTTTCTGCCTAGGCATTAAAGTACAACTTCTAAGCCTGCCGAGTGTCATTAAAAGGCCGCTTTTAATGTCATTTGGAGAAAAATATTATTTCAACACTAAAAATTCGTCCGTTGTACCGAATAGTTCAAGGAACATGTCATTTAGGCAATGCACATTTAATAATTGTACTTTTGATACAAAGGTAATGTAACTTATGTTCAATAAAATATTCTAAAATCAACTATTTTCCCGGGGAACAAAGTGATTTCGTGAGAAGCTATATTTTGTCACCTGTCAACAGAGATAAAATGTCAAATATTTTTCCCATCACAGAAAAAATTAAATTTTAAATAAATGTGAATTATTCTTTGTACTGGCTCACTCAAATAAGGTTTTTTTCTCTTAAAAATAAAACAAATTTCTATGAAACAAAAAATAATATATTTTTTAGAGCCGCGTGCTGTTAAAGCGACTGAATAAAATTAACTTAAAAACAAATACATATAATAAAATACACGTCAAAGTTTACACATTTCTTATGCGTTCAAGATATAATTGGAATAAATTTTACCAACATTTTAGATCTGATATTAAATTGTGTTGGTGTTTCTAATACTCTGTTGTTGTTCTTCATGTTGTTTTTTAGTATTTATGCTGCTTCACCATCTTCTTCCTTTTCTGCTGCCGTTAGAAGGGTGATAAGGGCCTGGGTGTCGATTCTGTTGTTATCATCGATATCCATGGCATCGAAAGCATCGTCGCATTCTTTGGCGGTGAATTTTTCTCCCCAGGTCATCAGTGCGTGACGGAATCTGTAAAATTAAATATTCATAGTTATTATTTGAAAAAATTAGTTAATTTTCATTCTTACCTGTCACCATCGATGGTGCCACCTTCATCGAATGATCTGAAGGCTTTGATGACAACATCATCATCGTCGGTACCACCGGAATCGGCCATACGGGTACCAAACAAACCTAATAATTGGGTGAAGTTGATTGGTCCAGATGCTTCATTGATCATCTCGTCTAGTTCTTTCTCACTGGCGAGTTTACCAACGGCATCACAGGTGGCTCTTAAGTCACTCTTGGAAATAATACCATCTTTGTCGTGGTCCATTAGTTGGAAGGCCTCTTTGAATTCGGCTACTTGAGCCTGGGAGAACATGGAAAAGACATTGGAACCGGATCTTTTGGCTTTCTTCGAGGAGCTCTTCGATGAAGACCTGGTTTCGGCGGCAGCGGGTGCGGGGGCTGGTGCTTCACCTTCTTCCTTCTTCTTCTTCTTGACCTTCTTTTCTTTATCCGCCTGAAAAGTAGAAGATATTTGAAAGGTGCGTCAAATTTTGATAAACATTTCAATAAAAATACCCCTTTGTCTTTGTCTTTTTGTTCATATATAGACGTTATAACTGTTACCCCATTCCTCCTTAGGTAATCTCTCCCGACAAAAATACATGTCAATGTAGGGGGTTAAATCAATCTAATCAATGCTTTAGATTAATGAGAGAAGGAAGTTATGTGTTGACTGGTACCGCAGATCTATAAAACTATTTTTTAGCGTTAAGTACGTTATCCACATCATTATTATTCCAATTTTCAATAGAACCATTTAATTTTAAACATATTCCTTACTTATTTCGTTTCAAAATTTTTATTTGTTTAAGTACTCAATAATTCTCATTTTATTCAGATTTTTGAGTGCCTCTTTATTATGAGGTTTCTCTCCTGCCAATTTGTTGCAATTTAACTCCTCAATTTTTAATCCTTCCAAAGAAATTACTCCAGTCAGTCAGAATTTTTGGAGGACGTTCTTTGATACACTCTTTAAATGGTGAATTTGATTCTGATTCATAATAAATATTTTTTAATCTCTAACTTTAGATGCCTATAATGAAGGCAGTTACTGGTATGAACATCCTGGGTATTTGTTTAATTATAAAAAATAAATGAAATACTTTTATATTTGGCTTCTAAAAAGTTTTGGCTTCAATCCCATGAATACTTTTGTTTTTTAAAATAAAAATAAAATATTTCAACTCAATTCTTGAATCTGTTGAATTTGAATAATGATTTTACCTAAAATAGATGACAAAAATCCAAGGACTAACTAATTTTAAAATAAATTTTTCAGTTCAAAAATTTTTAGGTCACACCTATTCTATTCTGGCATAATACCAGCCACAGCATCCAAAATTGGTTTAAAAATAGAATGATATTCAGTTCATGTTACTTCGTCTAATTCCGTAATAAAAGTATTTTTAGAATAAAATTTTGTACAACGCATTTTCAATGGCAGATACATTTTGCAGGTGTATTCGAATTTTCTACAAAGTGGATAAAAAATTGGGTTTCAAGAATACAAAAAAAAATAGAAGTTGAAAAAATTTATAAAAGAAATAATAATGATCTATACAAATTGTACTGAATGATAGTTGATCCATAAGAAGTGAGACGTGGAGGGTGTGATCTTTGTATGACGATAAGAAAGTATTTGGCCGAAGGGTTGAAAAAGGGGAGCAAAGTTTGTATGGTGCAATGTGATTCATTGGTCCGATCTACTTAAAATTTTGCATAAACATTTTTCAACAGATTTTATGGTAGATGTGCTTCGTATTTTATTGGAATTCATCACCTACCGGGATTAAAAAGGGGTAGGAAGTTATTTTGGGGGTGATTTGGAGATGTAATACTTTTGATTTGAATTAAATTTCATTTGGACACGTTTGAGAACTCCAAATATTTTTCGATATACAGAAGAAACTTTTTTTAAATATTGTGGAATGTCTGGATTATGTAAGCTAGTTCAAGTGTTAGTTAAAAAATATGTATTTATCATTAAATATAAGAAGATTGTTGGTAAATGCTGATTTAAATATAAAAAGTTCAGAATTTGAAACAAAAAAAATGGAGGTATCAAAATGATACCACGTAACTAAAGTTCGTTCCGAAATAGTTGATAGCACAGAGCACCTATAAGAAACGTAAAATGGAAGTAGGTTGTCCCCAAAAAAGATAAATCATGACCAGGTCACCCGGTAATCGGTCAAATAACAATAGGTGATATATGGTATACAACTATTTTTTGGTCTGAGCCTCCGATCCGTGTTATCAACTCCATTGGGACAGATTTTAGATAGCTTATTGAGAAGAACTGAGGTAAACTGAATAGGAAGTGTTAATCGAATCTTTATTGGACAGGTAAAGCGTAAAGGTCGGAACACACATAACGGCACCGTACTATTAGCGAGTGTTGGAAGAAAATTGCTTGATCTGATAGGGTAATGTCTGTTCTACTATTATTTAAATCGAAATAAGTACAAATCAGACAGAATAAACTACAATTGCGTTAATTTTTGAATTTACAACAATTTAAATGTATAATTATTAATGACCATGTCGAATATAAAAAAATAACGTACATGTGACAATGGATAATTTCCAAGAAGGGGAAGGGTAAATGACAAAATTATCTGTATTATAAAGCGAGCGATATATTTTAAGAAGGTTAAGAGTAAACTACTGAAAACATAGCAGACTCGGAAAAATTTATAAATGGTTGTTAATAGAAATCTACACAACCTCAAAGACTTTTACTATAGCCGAATATATTGGGGGTAAAAAGTGAAGGCAACTGAAATTGTTATATGGTACAACTGCATTTTAGTTTAATTTATGAATAAGGCAAATAAATCAGCATTTTCAGTACAAAATTGAACTCTATTGAGACTAGCGATCGGTTGTAGAACAAATAGCGTGTGCATTTCACATATAATGAATATTAATACACTCGCATAAACCATGAGAAGATTTCGGCTCGGTTGGTATCTCGGTTAATGCTTGTGTATTAATAACCATCATTACATAATATACTATTTTACAACCAAATTAATTTCCGTTACATAATGTTACATAATCACTCTTCTTGTATACACAAATATATTTTTTCCACTGATACACGTAAAAAAGACAACACAAAACACTTGCACGAAGTCACAAAAAAATCAGTCCATTTTTCTTCTTTTTGTTAAACTTACCATGTTTGTCAATGATGTTCTATTTTCCAAGTAACACCCGCGACTGAGAGAGGAGTCTGGAAAACGTTCTTAAATAAGTTTCGTCGCTTTCCCGGCGCTCGGCGTCGCGATGTTCAACGCCGATGAGTTGGTTCTGCGCGCGCCATATATAGCTCCAGCTTGGAATAGATCTTACTCTTTTCCGCTGCTTGTTATGTGAAACACTATAGTGGTATTCCGATGGTGTTTAGATTCATATTTACGCATTGAGATTTTTTACGGGGTGTCTGAAAGTTTTCTATAAACGGAATAAATGAAATATTCGGGTTATTTTGAAAAATTGGAAACTTTTTTCACTTGTACATGTATTTTTTCATATTCCTGTCACATTCAAGAATGTGAGAATGTTTAAGAAAAAGGAATATGCAGTTCTGAATGAAAATACAAATAAATGAACAGTACAAACAAAAATTTCTAAAAATAGATTTCACCCTCATAAAAATTGTATCGTACGCCCCATAGAAATTTTTATGAATACATTCACCTTCTTTAAAGATTTTAGGGTACTCCCATGATTTAGCAATAAAGTAATCCCAGAATAGAATAGTTAATATTAAAATTTCAATCTTCATTAAGAAAGTGAACAAGTTTTTGATTTTGTTTGCTGAAATTTGATAAACCACAATGTTGAACGACGATGATAAAATAATGTTGATAAGGTAGCTATTTTTTCTTGAAAAGGTGAAGAGTAATTCAGACATATTTTTATTGCCAGTACTGGCCTTTACCAGATCTGTTGTTTTATCACAATATAGTATATTAAAGTTTAAGTGGATATTTATCCAGTTATCCACGAATACTTTACGCTATTTTTTTTCATTGGTACACTTTGAAATTATAAATTTTAGCTGAGTTCGTTATTTGCATCGCAGAGGAGATGGATTTTTGGTCACGTGATCACAGATTAATCTGAGCAAATTGTTATTAACGAGCGGCCCGATCAATCATACATATAAACGAACTTCTAACCTCCTTTTTGCCTGTTTCTATCATTTTAGAGACTACGATTTTTTTGTTTGATTTTTTCGTTTTAGATTTTATTTTTCATTATTTACGACTATGTCTAGCCACGAGGCAATTTTGGTAGCTATTCATGGTCCACAAACAGTACGAGATTTATCTAATGACAGGAGTGACTACAACATAACCTCATAACATGACAGATAAAAAGATTAATCTCTCTCGTCGGTCAAAATATTCCGAGTAAACAGATTTACATCGGACGGATCTGAGCGGAATTACCGAACAGTTCAGATTCACCTCCCCTACCTCTAGATGTAATAAACGAACGATTCAGACTAAAAAGATTAATCAGACGCAAATAACGAACGCAGCAACTGGTCTATAACTACTACAACAACAAGAAATGGAAATCATGATGTATATGATGTCACCTTGCGTTGTCATGGAAATGGAAAAAACATAAACTAATTTGTATTTTGATGGAAGTTCAACTTTATTGAGTTCTGTGAATGTCAATAGTATTAATTTAAATATCTATTCCTAAGATTTGAAAAATCGAAATATTAATATTTCAAACAATACCAACGGCACTTTCCATTTAAATTCATGAATTTAACATTGTAAAATATTGTTCGAATGAAAGTTTTGACGTAATAAACTACTCCTGTCAGATCAATAATACAAAAATTGTCATTTAGACACAGATTATAAAGAGAACAAATACGAATCCCGGTAAAACATTAAACGATATTCAGCTCCGTCTTCAATGACCTTGGACCTTTAACTCGGTATGGCCGCGATGTTGCCAGTTTAAAATATTTTCTGAATTTCTTACCAAATTGCAGTGTTAACTCGGGGACAATAACAATTTCTGGTGCCGGATCTAGTTTTTTTGGAAGTTTCCACTAAATCTTTAAAAATGCGCTATGAATTGAAACAATAATCATAATCGAATATATATTTATGTATTAATTGAATATCAACAATAATTTGTTATAAATAAATCGCAAGAAAACTATTATGGAGCCGTAATAGGGAGAAGCGTGACACTGACAGATGATGATTTTCGAGTAATGTCAAAATACTCTACCTGCCGCATATGTCACTTTACCTGCCGCAAGTGCGGCAGATAAAGTAAAGGAAGGTAAACTGTCTGTTTACTTCCGAAAATCAATCTGATAATTGACGGCTTTACTGACGGTTGGCGATAAATATAATTGTCCAACATTCAATGTCAACTTGCCCAGTTAATATTTTACGTTGATGATATTCACATTTTCTTAAGCAATAGAAATTTTTACTAGTAATAAATGTTTCGAGGCACATGAAACTTTCAATCAATAAAGGAATTTTGACGTACGGAAGTTCCATCTACACGCCAAATATTGCACTAAAATTAGCAGTATATTGATTTAGAAACTAGAATTTATGTACTGGAAGATGAAAATAGTCTTCCTCGATTTATGTTGATGTGTATTTCACTAGAACACGGTTAATTTTAGAACAATCAAATAAATGAACAGAAAAATGTAGTTGGGATGTTCAAATTACTAATTAGTTGAAAATGGAACGATATAAAATGTAAGTTATTGAAAACTGTTGGAATAAGTAGAAATAGTATGAAGTTTTTAGTATATTTGATAGAGGCTGTGTGAAAAATGATTCACATCGTTTTTAAAAGCAGAAATCTTACATTTGTAATTTGAATTTTACAACAAAAGCTCAAAAGCTTATTTCTTAACCTAAAAAGATGTAAGTATACTGATAACGAGTTGTGAGCTAAAAAAAAAGCGAGTTAAGTGGAATTAGAGCACTGCAGAATATAAATATATACAGGTTGTCCCAGAACTTCGTAATGAAAACTTGAGAAAAACTAAAAATAATTACAGCACTTTATATAAATTTTTTCAACATCTGGAACTAAGCAAAAGTTCTGTCTGAACGCATTGCTGCCAGTTATCGGTGAAGATAACCTAACTTTCAAATAATATTTTCCATTTTCATTGAATAGGGCATGTCCAACGACTCATCCTGAAGATGAGTTATCATTTTAGATTTGTAATTTGTTATATAGGAATTCTTTTACCTCTATCCGTAGTAAGTCTATGGAGTTAACAGAGCGCAAATAATTGCAGCTGTGTCTGATGCTCAATAATAAAGTCTGAACAGAGCTTAAGATGTAATTTTGTCAATCATAATTTTTTTTCAGTAACTTCTGTCACAAAAATGAACTAATGAAAATATTCGGTATAGTACTGTTGCTATTGGCATTTTATGTCGAAATATTTTCAAACTACAACCAAAAAATAGAAGATGTACGTAAAATGGCACCTCCAGATCCCGTTAAACCTCTTCCACCGTCAGGATCCAAAATGTTATTTTTCAAAAAAGCTGCAATAAGTGCCGATGCAGGTCAATGCGCTAAAGTTGGCCTGTAAGTTTTTTTTCTTATTCATGTCCTCTCCTCCTGAAGGAAGAGGAAGTAGATTTTTTTTCTAATTCTGTATTTGTTTATAGAGAAATTTTACAAAAAAATGGTTCAGCTGTAGATGCAGCTATAGCAGCGATGATTTGCAATAGTGTAGTGAACATGCAAAGTGCAGGATTAGGTGGAGGATTTTTTATGACTATATATAAACGTGACGAAAATAAAACTTATTGTTTAAATGCTAGAGAGAAGGCTCCATTGTTAGCTACAAATGATTTATTTAAAATAGAAAATGCCACATCAAATGGTGACTACAATTATTTTCCATTTCAATTTGGATTTAAATCCTCTTTGTTCTAGGTTCTTTATCAGTTGGTGTTCCTGGAGAAATTAAGGGATATTTAAGAGCTCACGAAAAATTTGGTGAGTTACCATGGTCTGAATTAGTTCAACCATCTATCGATCTATGTGAAAAAGGTTATCCAATAAGTGAGCATCAATATGCAAGTTCTTTTAGAAATAAACTTAATAAAGATGATGAGAATTTAAGGTAAGTTTTATCTTATCACCACTCACTCAATTTTATACAACGTTACTTTTAAGAAATTGGTTTTTTGAAGACGATGGAAGTTTTAAGAAACCTGGAAATATAGTACGACCTTCTAAATTGTGTAACTTCCTTAAAATGCTGTCTCAAAATGGACCCGAAGATTTTTACAGCGGAGCTTTGGCAAAAATGTTTCTGGAAGACATTGAAAGTGTGGGAGGTATTCTGACAGAAGATGATATGCATCAATATGAGTAAGTCCTGTTTCAACACATCTTAGTGACGAGCCAAGCAAGACCAATGCACCATAACTCTAATATACTGGAACACTAAGACCAAGCCAGTCTTTCGGTTTCGTTTATCCAGTTTGGTCTTGCTCCTTTGTCTTGGTTTTTATGACGGTGTAGGGAGTCGTGCGAAATCACCAATTTCAAATTACTGTTGTTTTAAGAGTAGATTGGATTGACCCTATTGAAACCACGTTAAGCAATGGAGATCATCTATTTACGTTCCCAGCGCCTGGATCCGGAGCAATCTTAGGATTTATCTTGAATGTTATGGATGGATACAATTTGGACAGAGACAGTATAGACGGTGTTGATAATACAGTACAAACATATCACAGAATCATAGAAACTTTTAAGTACGCTAACGCCAAACGAACACAGCTGGGTGATCCGAATTTTGTTGACATAAAACAGGTACTACTTCAACTATCTAAATTTTCAGCTTCTCATTATTTTTGGTAATTTTTAGATTACTGAAGATTTATTGAGTAAAGATTTTGCTGAAAGTATAAGACTGAAATTGAACGCTTCTGGTACGAGTTCAGATCCAGATTATTACGGTGCTAAGTTTTTTCCAAACCAGGATCACGGTACTGCTCATGTATCCATTATAGCAGAAAATGGAGATGCCGTTTCAGCTACTTCAACAGTGAATATTTAGTAAGTCCCTAACAGAACACTGTCACCCTTAACTCTTAGCTTAAATCAATGGAGATTATAGAGTGTGGACTCTCCGAAATAAATCAATTCACCTCGTCCATAAAAAAACACAACTTTACCGAGCTAGCCATAATCCCTCGGGATTGAACGCCCATTGTGATGCTTTTTGGTCAATATTATAAGTTAACAATAATATTTAAACAAAAGAAATAAATTCCCTTGAAGCTAATTTCAATAAATCATAAGTATAGAAGTAGGCAGGTCGCACGTACGAAGTCAAGTTCAGAGCGTAAAAGAAACATAAATAATATTATTTATATTCACTTATGATGAACTTGACTGAGTATAATGTATAGTAGTAAGTTCAAGTAATAAATAGAACATATCCCAGTGCTACAGGTAATTGTTTTATTACTGTAAGATGACCCTCCGAGTGACCAGCAACACCACCTATTCAGAGGCCCTTCCACACCTATAATCTACCAAAGTATCCATCGACAATACATTCATTACTCTATGATAATGATATACTTATGGCCATTTGCTCCGACTCATTGTTTAAGTGTACTTGACTAAGTGGAGCTTAAAATCTAAGCCTCCCTTGAAAATATAACCCTTGCACCATGTCAACTATAGGTCGGCTTAGCTAAGTAGCCATACAGTTTGGCATCAATGCTAATTCTAGGAAATTTTTAGTTTAATTTAAGTGATTGGTAACAGTCTCTCGATTTCACATGCCATTATTGTCATTATTTGTTCATGGCATTTTTGTTTGGTTTGTGTCTGACGTGGAAATATAAACATTGAATAAAAATTTTCTTGGTGTGTCAGGATCTCTCGTTGTGTTGTTGGCGTTTGGATAAATCTGGGATACAATGTCGCTAACTCCCTGGATTCTCTTGCTATGGTACTGGTAGCTGTAGCTACATCCATTTGCATAAAATGTGCAACAGTTATCAGAAAACCTGAGCTCAGGCAAGTTAGCAGCTGGTTGATTGGTTAGGTTAGGTTAGGTTGACTTATTTAAAATTTTACATGTTATAATAATTTTATTAAATGCCTACACACTTGAGAACCTACATATTTTTAAACTAATCTATTAAAATGTTCATTAATTAGCAACAATGTCTTTATCTTCTGAAGAACTCGAGGAAAAAGAACTTGAACTTAACCAGCGATTCATTTTTAATGCCTTCACGTGTTTAGAACATAAAAAATATACTTAAAATCTGTGTTGACATCTGTCTGTTGAAAGGTATTTTTTATCTATGGTTAAAAGTCCTTTTAAGCTTAAACTTAAAGGAAGCTTTAATAGTGAATTTTTTGTTATGAAACAGATCACTACACTACAAATGACGTTTCACGCTTGAAGGTTGCAAGTGGCCGGATATCCCAAAAAACCTACAAGGAAGATTTTTTTCTCAGGAGCTGAGTGGAACAAGGTGTCACTCCATTCCTTTTCCCTCAGGAGCTGAGTAGAAAAAGATCTCACCCCAATTATACATACATGAATGTACCTGATACGTTTTTCGATCTTTATAATTCATTTTCCCAACTAAGAGCTTTCTCTTTTTCCAGTTTTGGTGCGGGGATAACTTCAAGACAAACTGGGTTGATACTTAACAGTGTCATGGACGATTTCTCGTATCCGCACCTGATAAACTATTTTGGCTTAAGTGGATCTCCTGCAAATAGAATGGAGCCTGGGAAAAGACCATTTTCGTCAATGATACCGTCCATTTTGACCGACAAATTTGGTAATGTGAAAGTTGTTATAGGAGGAGCTGGAGGACCGAAAATTATAACCTCAACAGCTTTGGTAAACCAATTTTTACAATAAGAAAAATATGAATGGCTCTTCACAACAGTCACCTTAATTCTAGGTATTGATAAGATTACTTTGGCTGGGAGAGAATCTTAAAGAAGCTGTAGACGCACCAAGAATTCACCATCAATTATACCCGATGGAGGTGCACTACGAATATGGCGTTTTGAAGGTTGGTCAATGGTTTTTTTTTCCAAAAAGAATAATATTTAGTAGATACTGGTTTCAGGATATAGTTCAGAAGTTACAAAGTTTGGGTCACGTGATGGATAGAAAAGTTGAATCGGTTGTGTATGCCCTGCAGAAAGATACGGAGAAAATCGTGGGGACTACTGATGACAGGAAACCTGGTGGTGGAGTATTTGGTATATAAATGGTTTTTAGGTTAATTTTTCGGTTAAATATATTTTTTTAGGATAATTTTTCGGTTAAATATATTTTTTTAACTAAGCCTTCGTGAGTGTTTTTTCTTTGCCGAGCCAAAGTATATATTCCCATTGGTTATACTCGATTTGAAATTGGTTGATAGTAATAAATCATTTTTAGCAGCCGATTCCATAGGCGCACCTACCTGACGTGCCGGTTTGAACCCTATTTACTCATCCGAATAATTTAGTAATCATTATTGTCATAACAGGTAAAAATAATTATGCCGAGAATTCCGGGAACAATTAATACACAATGTTACTTCAGGTTGTTACGAAAAAGGTAGGTAGGTAGGTAGGTACCTCTACTTATTGGTATAAAACTGTGAGTCATTTTAAGAGCGAACAAACCTAATGCGAGTATTCTAGGACACACATTTGGGTAATTTTTGAAAATGGAGAGTCTTTCAGGATTTATTCCAGTTAAGCGAGCTGCGAAATCAGCGCTAAGCATTACTGAAAAGATTATTGTGCTTGATGTATTTAATGCACTTAGATATCAAAAAAGTGCAATAAGTATTGATTCTACAGTGGAACTTTGTTCAAAGATGACAGGTATTGGAAAAGCAACCATCTACAGGCTGATGCGGGAAGAAAAGACAGGAATCGTGACGCCACCAAAACCATCTCCAGGAAGGCGAACAATACCGATCGATGAGGACGAAAAGGCCATCATAAGACGAAAGGTGCATTCATTCTATTTCAATAAGGAGATCCCTACTTTGGATAGAGTTTTAGGGGCAATAAAAGAAGACTTTCCTGCAATCAAGAGAAATAAACTATGGAAAGTTCTAAGAGAAATGAATTTTAGATGGGAAAAACATAGTCGGAAGTCTCATTTGCTCGAAAAAGATGAAATAGTGTGTTGGAGACGTAATTATTTGAGAAAAATAAGACAATTTCGCAATGAAAACAAAACAATTTTCTATTTGGACGAAACATGGCTGAACTAAGGCTACACAGTTGGAAAAATATGGACAGACAAAAATGTGACTTCTCACCGGCAAGCATTTTTAGACGGTCTATCAACAGGAATAAATCCGCCCTCTGGGAAAGGAAAACGATTAATTATAACTCACATCGGTAGCTCCAATGGCTTTTTAGAAGGTGGACTATTATCATTCCAATCAGTTCGTACAGACGATTACCACGAGGATATGAATGCTGATGTTTTTTGAGGAGTATTTCGAACAAATGATAGAGCTGATTCCACCTGGCTCCGTCATTGTGTTAGATAACGCTCCGTATCACTCCAGAAGATTGGAGAAGATGCCTACAACTGCTTGGCGAAAAGCAAAAATTATCGAGTGGCTTGTGGAGAAACAAATACAATTTGAGGTCAATATGGTTAAAAAGGAGTTGCTATCAATTGTAAACACCCATAAACATCGGTTTCAAAAATATGTTGTTGACGAAATGGCCAAAAAACAAAATATAATAGTGCTTCGGCTCCCCCCCTACCATTGCGAATTAAATCCGATCGAACTGGTATGGGCTCATGTGAAAGGTTATGTGGCTAGAAAAAATACCACTTATAAAATGAGTGATGTTCAAAAACTCTTTGAAGAAGCGCTTCAAGAAGTCAACGCGGGGAAGTGGCAAAGATGTATAGAGCATGTAATAAAGGAGGAGGAAAAAATGTGGTAATTGGATAGTTTACTGGAGAAAACGGTCGAACTACTTATTATCAATTTAGGGGAAGAAGACAGTCCCTCAGATATTTCATTTTCTGATGATGATTAATTTGAAGCGAAGAAATGTAATGACTTACTATAAATTTTATAGAATTTCAAATAGAAACATTTTTCCAAATTTACTTGTTTATTGGTTGCTTTATTGTTATTAGTATTATATTTATTCAAATACAAGGGTAACAAATTATGCCACACATCCGAATGTTCACTAAATTATATAATTATTGTGTTTAATATAAACTTAAACCCACCCGAAAGCACGTGCATGAGTGCAAAACATCACAGGTAGAATCCTACCGCTTATTGTTCGAGCCTCGGGTTAAGCTTTGTATTCGACGCCCTTATCAGATCTATAGGAATGGAAAGTTTAATAAATGCAAAAGGGTCTATACTTTCAATGTATATACTATTTAAAACTTGGCAATTTAGGTGGACCACTTTGTATACGTGTTTGACGGATTTTAATGATTTATTACTATCAACCAATTTCAAATCGAGTATAGAGTGGATTGAACCATTTGGCGAATATGGGACCTAAGTG
>CAJUYI010001363.1:0-10892 GCA_910591695.1 Galerucella pusilla
ATTATTTTCACAATTTCGCCAATTTTTCTCAAATGAAATATCGTTGACGAATAGTGTATATTGATAATACAGTGCTTTTCAGATAAAAGTATCCACCTTTAATAACTTTTGTAATACTGGTATTTAGAAAAAATCCAAAAACACGTCAATTTATGTTGGAAGGGGCAAGCATTATGGCTTATTTAAACTTACTGGAAAAGTATTACAACAATAATAGAAAATGATGATAACCTTTCCGAAGATTTACTGGTATTTCAACAAGACGGAGCTCCCCCACACTATGCTATGCCTGTCCGACAATTTTTAAACGAAACATTCCCCGCTCGTTGGATAGGTAGAAGGGGGCAGATGATGGAGTGGCCATCTAGGTCACCGGATTTAACACCCCTAAACTTCTTTTTATGGGGGTATTTAAAAACAAAAGTTTATGCTACCCAACCAGAATCTCTGGATGATTTACGAGAGAGGATAGAAAATGAATGTCGACAATTAAATCCAGCCGTATTAAGCAATGTCAGAGAGGCATTTCAAAATAGATTATACCATTGTATGGAAGTGAATGGTACTCATTTTGAACACTTATTGTAACTTCATAATAAATAGCACAGTTAAAAAGATTAAAGAGTTTGAAGAGTTTGAACTGTTGTACAACCCATTTTAGTACAGGCAAATAAGGTGAAAGTAAATAATAAGTAAAATTTGTGCTATTTGTGCTCTTGAAAGAAAAATTGTTTATCTCATGAACTAACCACTTTAACCTACAAGTATTATACATTTTTGAAATCAGCTCAAAGAGGAGTATCCAAATTTTACATAAAAAATATGGAAAGTAATTTAAAAAAATAAAGGGGATGCTGCTAGGGGTGAGGGGGTGGCTTTTCCAGTAAGTTCAAATAAGCCATAATACTTGCCCCTTCCAACATAAATTGACGTGTTTTTGGATTTTTTCTAAATACCAGTATTACAAAAGTTATTAAAGGTGGATACTTTTATCTGAAAAGCACTGTATATTCAAAAAAATAAGATATCATTGATATTATCAATAAAAAAACGTTACTATTTACAATCATGCAACAGGTAGGGTGCACATCAGAAACTTGAGGTGAAGGAGGGTGTTGGTTTTGTAGATGTTTGTATTTAGTTTTGGAAACTATGATACCAGAAGTGTTCCTTCACAAAGTTAAAATCTGACATCGGTTTGTCATTGTATTTTTACTAGTTAGTTGATGTACTATGATTCTATTTTTTCCATAATTTTATCAATGACACGGTTAAATTGAGTGTAAATATTGCTTTGTAGATCTACCATTCACCTCTGAGGATAATCAGGATATCTTATAGATGTATGTCTTTTTAATTGTAATTGTACTTACACTTTGTTTTCAGACGGAATTATATTTTACAAAATGCTCTGTAGTTTTTGCTACAGTTTCTGCTTTTATTAATGTATTTTGTAATAATAGAGATATTAGTTTCATCGCACTCATAGACTACCCAGTATGTTCGGTTTGCTTTTAAATTCAATGTTAGTAGATTAATTTGAAAGACATACTCTTTGGTGTATTATCTAATTCACAGATTAATTTAGCTCTCTCGTCAAAATTTATTAATTATATGTTAACTCCATTACAGCAAAATAATGACATAATTTGAAAGGCGATGGTATGAAATATTTTTTATTATATCCTCTTTATACTCCCCAATAAATGAAAGCATTTCTTTTTTAGAAACAAGAGGAGGAGAAAGAAGTTCGCAAGAGAAAAGAAGAACAAAAAGAAAAATCGTCTCGTGATAGAGACAGATCTCAAACACATTCACCTAGTCCGAATAGGAGGAGAGAGAAAGAAGATAAGAAAAGGCGGCGATCAAGATCCAGGTAAATATACAGAGTTAGTATAAAGTATGGAATCCCCTAAGTATCTCCTCAACTGTTAAATATTTTAAATAAAATTGCTCATCCCCTTCTAAGAATGTACCATTTCCGGTTAAACCGGAAATGCATTTCATCTTTGTTATTTTAAATAGAACACCCAATATTTTTACATTTTGGAATTCCTTATGAAATTCTGAATACAGTAAAAGTTTCCTTTCATATTTTCATTGAATAATTGAGGCTTTAATCAATATAATTTATCGTTATTGACTTAGTTAGCTATGGATGAAGTCATACCTTTAATTGTCAAATAAATTAATTATTGAGTAATCCACCTATTAGTAGTACAAGGTGTATAATAATATTTCTCTATGTTCTTTGTTACTATTTAGTCCAGTCGGGTTAGCCCAAAAACTATCAAAACATGGACGTGAAAGCAGTAGGCGAGATTTTTAATTGAATCCCTTAAAAATATCATGATTAATGATAATCCATTTCCTGCACCGGTTTTTAGGCTGTACTAAAGTTCATTTAAAAACCAAGACACAGTATACCTAACAAACAGTAGTGCATCTCCAGGGCGGTACCTTTGAAGTTTAAAAGTAACTGTCGGCCATGTTTTCTGGATAAATGTCAGGTCAGGAGCCAGCGTTATGGGAACGACAGACTCGTACTTAAAAATTTCTTTATTGTAATAATCCAACAAATGAGGATATTTTTCGTAATTTTCGTTTGTTAAATGTTGATATATATTATGACTTCATTTATGTCTACTTATAAAAAAAAGATGTTATAGACTATGCTTTTTTAAACACTCTGCATCATATGACTTTTGTGTGTTCCTCTCTCGTAGATATTTAAAAAATGGGGTTTGGTATGAAAGTAAATGAAACAGCATGTCAATAATAATATTTATCGTCCTTACATCTGGTTCCAAAATTTTTCACCAAAGAGAAACATACCTTTGTGAATCCTTAGGAAATGAAAAGAAGCTATCGTTTGACTTCGCTCTACTATTAAAACAGCCTTTCACTGCACATACATGTCCTGCCATTGCAAAAGATTATTGAAAAAGTCACAAATATCTATATTCAGTGAAAGAAGGCTTTACTTTTTAAATGTTCTCACTAATCTCACTCAAAAAACAATTTACAAAACACCTGTTCACACATAAGCTGCGTTCGTTATTTGCATCGCAGAGGAGACGGATTTTTGGTCACGTGAACACAGATTAATCTGAGCAAATTGCTATTTACGAACGGCCAGACCAATCACACGTCATATAAATGAGCTTCTAACCTCCTTTTTGCCTGTCTTTCATTTTAGAGACTACGATTTTTTTGTTTTAGATTTTATTTTTCATTATTCACGACTATGTCTAGCCCTGAGGCAATTTTGGTAGCTATTCATAGTCAACAAATAGAACGAGATTTTTCTAATGACAGGAGTGCCTACAGCATAGACTTATTTATTACTCTATGGCCTACAGCATAACCTCATAACATGACAGATATACATATTAATCTTTCTCGTCGATCAAAATATTCCGAGCAAACAGATTTACATCGGATTGATCTGAGCGGAAATACCGAACAGTTCAGATTTACATCCCCTACCTCTAGATTTAATAAACGAACGATTCAGACTAAAAAGATTAATCGGACGCAAATAACGAACGCAACTATTGAATGAGAAATAATGCAATTAACATCCGTTCGTGACGTTTTCTTCTTCCTTCGTTCATCGTGCTGAGTAATGTCAGAAGTCAGAACTGTCAAATAGCTCGAATGTACATATTCCATTGGTTGGATTCAAACCAGACAATGACAGGAGAATGCACCACACTCCTTCTTCTCGATTGGTCTAAATATTTTATCCTCAGAAAATGGCGTCTAGTATGCGCAGTCAAATCTGCGCGACTTTTGCCGCGTGTCTAAGATGCACTACTGTTTGTTAGGTATACTGTGACCAAGAGGAGTAATTTAAAAAGTCTTACCCTCACCACTAAAAGTTACCAGATTAGTTACTAAAGGGTGTGTTCCGAAAACGTGGTCAAGAGTCGTGTTCCAAATGTATTAAATATGCCTTGATAGCAAAGACATTAGTCATAAGTTGATTTCTGCTCTGATCTGCAATATATTTTTTAGATGTACCTACGCATTAAACAAAATGTAAGACTTTTTCCTGTTTTGTTTCTTATTCAAACATAAGAAGATTCAGATTCACATCGACAACAATGGTCATTGTTGATGATGGAGAATTACAGATAGTCAAGTTACTTTAATTATATTTTTGTACAACTGTCATTAAAAGTGACACTTTTAATGATAGCAAACAATGTTAAAAACGATTGTTTACATAGCAGCGTGTTAAAAATACTTTTAACACTAGTGTTAAAAATATTTTTAGCACGCTGCTATGTAAACGTCTGCCATTCACAACAATCTTTTGATTATTTGAATACTAAAATGCATTTTGAATTTATTGTCATTGCAAATTCGCTCGTTTCATTATCAAAATAGGGAAGTTGTACAAAAAACATTGTATGGTATTTGTGTTAAAAGTGATTTTATTTTGTTCGTGAAATTGTTCAATTCGCTCCGCTCATTTCACAAACGTTTTCACTCACAAAATAAAACCTCACTTTTAACACTCATATCATAAATAACTATTATTACAATTAAATTGAAAAGAATATGACAATTGATAATATGTTCTG
The DNA here is from genome assembly GCA_910591695.1 of Galerucella pusilla. Classification (NCBI taxonomy): domain Eukaryota; kingdom Metazoa; phylum Arthropoda; class Insecta; order Coleoptera; family Chrysomelidae; genus Galerucella; species Galerucella pusilla. The sequence goes on from CAJUYI010001363.1 coordinate 4,593, forward strand.
GCAATAACAATACTACAAAATTAATAGCATTGTAGAGCAATATGCAGTAATAATTTAAACATTCCCAACAGTTATCTTTATGTTGCCGTAAAGTGTAATAAACTACTTTTCAAATACTTCTGAGATACCTTCTTCCTTCTTTTTAACTTGAAAAACCAATAATGTATTTTCTACCAAACCCATTCTTTTCTATATTGTTTTATATCTTCCATGGTATGTTCTTTGACGATTTCTTCCCAAATATGTATAACAAATAAATAGTACCTACATTTGACTCGTCAAAAGGTGACACAGATAAATTTATTTTGTTTCAAGAAAGTCTGAACGTTTCTTTGAAGGCTGCAAAATTTTGTCCAGCACAGATAACATTTTTGTTCTTCGAACGACATTTTTTATTCTCTCATCACAAATTTTCAAAAGTCCTGGTATTCCACCAATACTTTCTGCACTATATAATGTTCCTCTACTTCAGTATTCCCTTAATACTCGCTAAACCGACTTTACTACTTTAAAAAAAATGTAAAGTAATAATGTACCCACTGCTTGAGAATACTTTTGGTTTTTCATCCAATATTTATTTATTTATCTGTCAGAACTATCAAAAATGGAAACTATCAGCTGATGTCAATATTAAAAAGTGTTGTGTGAAACTGGGCTGAATCTGACCAATCAGAGGTCTACAGAATTGCCAACTTAAATTCAAATCACTCCTCCTGGTTTTTAAATGAGGTATAATTGCACAATAGCAGTTTATAGCCAAAACAACCAAAAATGGGCCTATTTTTCGACAAGTTTTCGAATTTTACTCGAAAAGCATTGAATTTATCGTGCATATGTATGGAAACAAAGTTATGAAGCGTGAAATTTGCTATAAAATTCCGTGGTTCAAAATGTAAAAATTCCCATCCCTGTAGCCACAGCGGATAAAAAAGTAAAAAAAATTGAAAAAACAGCTGTTTTTTAGGATGGAAAATACTAATGCAATTTATTCACGCGGTTTCGATATTTTATTTTGTTGCTGAGTAATCTAATTGTTAATAAACATTAGGTAAAAGAAATAGACATTGTTAGAATAAAGACATATGCCACAAAAAATTGTTTAAACTTACAATAATGTTTTTACACATACTAGAAGGTTACAGCTATCATATGCAATGATTTATTCAACAATTTTTTCGGCTTAACTGACTCAGACATTAGTTTATAAAGTGGTTCAAATTTTATCTTAGTAACAATTAAGATATCTGTGCGGTTTTCCATCTTAATTGAAATCTGAAAAAACCTTACTTGGAGGACTTGGAAAAACACAACGTTCAATTCGGACCGTTTAATCCCGAGTTATTGAATCCCAAACTTGATCAACGATTCTAGGCAAACGAACAGCAATAAAACGAAAAAAAATACTCTCATGCAGGTCCTTCTGCATACTTACCAGTTATTTTTCAACACACCTACCTTTCATAACTTATCAACAATTAGAAGAGAGAATGTGCGCGGAAGAGGCTCTCGGCGCTGTTATTCCGAGGGCAGGGCATGGCTGAGTATAGCAGCGAGAGCACAGATTATATGTGACTAGAGGTTAAATCGTACCTGCATGTCGGTATTTTTATTTTTCGTTAGCTTGTTGATCATATGCCGAGAATCGTTGATCAAGTTTGGGATTTAATGACTCGGGATTATTTAGTCCGAATTGATCGTTCGAAACTCCAAAAGTTGTGTTTTTCCAAGTCCTTTAAGTGGTTTTATCATATTACAATTAAAATAAAAAACCGCACAGATATCTTAATTGTACTAAGGTAAAATTTGAACCACTTTATTAACTAATGTCCGAGTCAGTTAAGCCGAAAAAATTGTTGATTAAAATATTGCATATGATAGCAGTAACCTTCTAGTGTGTGTAAAATGGTAGTTTGTGCAACTAGTGTGGATATGATGACCATATCGCACGAGGACGATATGGACAATCCACACGAGTAGAACAGTATATTTTTTCTACGACCCATTTAAGAAAATCTAGAAAATAAACATTTGAATAAACTGCAAAATAAATATAACTTGAAATTAAAAATTTTCAACAATTTTATTTAGAATCGTACCAATAAAATTTTATGTCTTCACTAATTTTTTGTGATCCCTTTTTAAATATTGATATAAGTAGATGCTGCCAGTCGGACTCCCGCACGTAGGGTACCGTACCTTTATATATAATAATAAATATTCTGCTAAATATTTCAAGCGTCTACCTGTTGTCGTTATCAATATCAAGCAGAATAATTATTTTAAAATAAAATTAACAATAAAAAGAACCTTCTTCACGGGGAATCGAACCCGGGTCTACCGCGTGAGAGTCTGTACTCTTACCACTCGCCTGTCGAGGTGTAACGTGAGAAGTATTGGATACTTTTATAAGAACTGACGTCCATCGGTAGTCCCTCAAATACCTATTTTATTCTGCTTTTAGTATATGTTATTAATTTATACGGATTATTTTATTTGAGTTTACTTTTGTAAATGAATATCCTTGATCCAGTGCTTCTGGGAGAGACTTTTTTTGAAATGTTATTTTGACGTTTCTTAAAATTGAAAAAAAATATTAGTTACGAGTACTAAACGCGAATGCTGATTGGTGGATTTCATATACGTTCTAGGATGTATATGAAATCATATACGTTCAGTTAACCGATATGGCCTACATTTCCATTCTGTAAACTGCAGGAAATGGATAATATACATGTGGGTGTAGAAAAACATTATTGTAAGTTTAAACAATTTTTTGAGGCATACCTATGTCTTTTTTCTAACAATGTCTTCAACCTAATGTTTATTAGCAATTAGAGTAGGTACTCAGCAACTAAATAAGATATTTCAACCGCGTTTGTTGCATTCAGTTCGTGAATATTGTAAATAATGTATTATGAGACAAATAATGATTTATTGCTTCATAAATTGCATTAGTATTTTGCGTCTGAAAAACAGCTGTTTTTTCATTTTTTTTACTCATTCATCCGCTTTGCGAGGATATGGAGACGATAAATTATTTATTAAAGCCTCAATTATTCCATAAAAAAGGTAGAACGTGTCGCGGGACACACGGTAGGAACTTTAGATCCTTTTAAGCAAAAATTATGTAATACATCTGACGTTATAGATAAACGATTTGCATATTCTTTGGTGGTTGAGTAGTAAGCATACCAGACTCTCACGCAGTAGACCCGGGTTCGATTCCCCGTGAGGAAGTTTTTTTTTATTGTTAATTTTATTTTTAAATAATTCATGAGGGAGTCCGACTGGCAACATCTACTAATAACAGCATCGTATATTTAAAAAATGAAACCGTAGCATTATACAAATTGGACATTCAAGAACTGTACGTTTACCACAAAATTAGTGGAAACATAACATTGAATTGTAAAATGTTTAATTTGAAGTTATATTACAGTTTATAGAAATTTTTATTTTCTAGATTTTTTCTTAAGTGGATCGTAGAAAAAATATGCTGCTCGACTCGTGTGGATTGTCTATGTCGCACTTGAACGATTGAGCACTCCGCCTACGGCGTCGTGCTCAAACTTCGTCCTCGTGCGACATGGCCATCATATCCACACTAGTTGCACAAACTACAATTTCTTTCAAAATATGCCCTTTTACATTTAAAAACAACCTGCCAAATGACAAATCAATTTATCCATCCATTTTAAAGTTATCGAATTAAAACATTCAAGCTTTCAAAATTTCAACACCCTGTATTTCGAAAAGTAAATGTGCTAGACCCCTTAATCGCGCAAAAAAAATTATGGAAATAATAGTAAAAATTTATCCGAACAAATTCAAGTAGATCACTAGCACTGCGAATACCAGCTTTGCATAGAATTTCAATATAGCATCGGTGGTTCAGTGGTTAGAATGCTCGCTTTGGACGCGGGCGGCCCGGGTTCGAATCGGGCTAGGAGCATATTTATTATTATGAATCGCTGCTTCGTAAACGAGAGAGAGAGACTAAGGAGGCACAAGAACGCAAAAGCAAGGCACATAACGAAGAAATGTAACAACGTTTCGTAACGTAACGCGTAACGGTCAGATCTTTTGCGTCGCGACCCCTGGTCGCTCAAACATAACCTGGCATAAAGAACTAAAGTTCCAAAAATATGAATGGAAAGTTTTACTGTAGTTTCACAAGGAATTCAAAAATGTAAAAATATACAGGGCTCTATTTAAAATAACAGAAGTGAAATGCATTTCAGGTTTAACCGGAAATGGTACATTAAGTTTGATGGCATTTTTTAATTCCTTGGATCCTCTTAGAAGAGGATGAGCAATTTCATTTAAAAATAATAAACCGTTACGGAGATACTTATAGGGGGTTATATACTTTATACTAACTCTGTATATAATAGGCATACACATAGACATATTCTGGGATTGCTATTTTACAATTCTAGCAACATATTTCTCCTTTCAATTTATTTATTAACTTGAAATTTTCTTCTAGGTCTCATGAAAAGAGTAGGGAAAGAGAACGGGAACGCGAAAAGGAAAGGGAGCGCGAACGAGATAGGGAACGGGAAAGGGAAAGGGAACGTGAAAAAGAAAAGGAGAGAGAAAGAGAACGCGAGAGGGAACGGGAACGAGATAGAGACAGAGAAAGGGATCGCGATAGAGAAAGAGATAGAGAGCGTGAGAAGGATCGTGATCGCGAAGATCGAAGAAGTAGTAGAGATATGCTAAAAGAGAAAGAACTAGAAGAAGAAGCAAAAGAAAAGAAAAAGGCTGAACGGAGAGCTAGAGAAAAAGAAGCAGCTTATCAGGAAAGATTAAGGTTGGTTGAAGATTAAATATATCTCTTTGACAATAATTAATCAAAATATTCCAGAGCGTGGGAAACCAGGGAGAGGCGCAAAGCTAAGGAATATGAAAAAGAACGTGAAAAGGAAAGATCCAAAGAGGAAGAAAGAGAACGTGATGCCAAAAGGTTAAAAGAGTTCCTCGAAGATTACGACGATGAAAGGGACGATGTCAAATATTATAAGTACGTTATTTTTTTATGTGATTATCTTTTTTCAATTCTTTCAATAATTACAGAGGTAGAGAATTACAAAAGAGGGTAGCGGAACGATTGAAAGAAGCCGAAATGGATAACCGCGATAGATTAAAAGAAAAAGAGGAAATAGAAGAGTTGAAAAATAGAATATTTGCTGGGGAACATGAAGATCCTAATGCAGAATTCGAGAAGGTTTAATGATAAATTTTTTATTTCATTAAATATATATATAATAATAATTGTTTGTTTTAGGCGAAACGAGAAAGAGAAGAGCAATATAAACCAAAATTGTTGATAGATGTGAATCTAGAACATTGGAAGCAGAAAGAAAGAGAAAAGGAGAGGGAATTGGAAAGGCAGCGTGCTAGAGATAGAGAAAGAATTCGTGAGTTAGACAGAGAAAGAGATAGGCAACGAAAAAGGGAAGAAAGAGAAAAGTAAGACACAATAAATTTTTTTTTTTTTGTTTATTAAAAGTAAATATGTAATCATTTTTTTCGTTTAGGAAATAATTGTTTTAAAGAATTCTTGGAGAAAAGTTAAAGAACGAAGACAACTGTATGATCAGTAAGATAAAAACTAATTGACGTTTCTCGAGCATCGATTGATTTGCTTTTATTTACATATATATATTACAAAGTGTGTAGTTGTATAAATGTTTTTAAATTTAATTACTTTGAAGGTACGTCATGGAACAAGCAGCTCAGGAGTTGGCGGCAGTTGAAGCCGAACCTATTGACAGTGATAGTGATATCGAAGCTGATAGTCATTTCAGTCCAGCTCCACCGGAACCCGAAAGTATATCGATGGACAATTCAAATTCTGCACAGGTAAATTATTTTATAATTATTCACTCGAAATATAAAAAACATCCTTGTTAAATACGGTTAGCTCGTGAATTTACCCAGAATTATATAGAATGCTAACAATATAATAACAAAACTACTAGATTTTTTATTTACAATGACAATTAATATTGACTTGAAAAAACGGTGGGTATAATTGGATGTAAACTTGTCATTAAAGTGTAGTTCCTGCTTTCTAATTAAGTATGGGAGTAGAAAATAGTATGTTATTCATTTATTATATAATGATCACTATTATTCACGAAAACCACGCTCGCCACTTATATGCGAGTAGAATTCTATACTTTATCCACAAGTATTGAATAATTGTCGCTAAAACTATTGTAAACCTCCATTTTTAGATAAGTATCATTGAAACAAAATTTTGTATTTCTGTATAACTAAGAAACTCATTAA
>CAJUYI010001363.1:15892-38243 GCA_910591695.1 Galerucella pusilla
TTCAGACAGGTGTTATAGTTGTCCCAGTCTGTTTTTCTTGGTATTCTGAATAAGAATATGGGTCTAATGAGAACCCGTTCCCAAATCTAATTCAAATTAAATAACCAATTAATAGTCAAAGGAAACTCCGAATACAATAACCATTCGAATAATGAAGTATGTAAAAACAAATTACAGAAGTTATTAAAAACTATTTAAATCTATATAAGTTAACATAAATTACGCCCTATTTCCATCTTTCGGTTGGAAGTTGCATTTGGTACCTCATTAAACATGAGACAAAGTTCTGCATGAAAACGCGTGCAAGGGCGGAGAAAATGGCCCCAAAAGACCAGAAAAATAGGTTTTCAGTCAATATCTCCTGAAATATGGCAGTTAGACATTTTTGGTTCAGATAAAAATTAAAGTTCCGATAATTTCCTACAAAAATGGTTCCCAAGATTTTTCTCGAAAATTTGACCGGTTTCGAGAAAAACGGCACCAAGCGCACCTCGAGTAATGAGCTTCTGTGCTGTATGCCGGAGAGCACCCGTGTATTTACACATCAGCGGGGGGACAAATTATTCAATAACTTTGTGAAAAATGCATATTTTCTCATGATTCAAAATTCAGGTGAAAGGGGAATTCTGCTGCTATCATACCCTGTGAATTGAGTCACGCTTGACTCTTTTGGCCCTATCGGAACACGGGTCAAACTTTCTGCTCCCCGGCAATTTTGACCTCGCCAGGAATTTGTTCCTATTTTTTTTATATTGCACTAATTTACTCAATTTTTTTTATTATGGGTCCTCATAAGGTCCTTTGTCATCCCTGAAATTTGTATACCCAATTTTTTTTTATTTTCATTTAATCGTTGCTTATTGAATCCCAAATTTTTGCTGTTCTTAGAGCGCGGGGAAATTTTGTGAAAAACCATCAATTAAAAATTTATACATGATCCGATTGGTCTCTATGATACATCATTTGAAAGCTAAGAATGTCTACCGATTGTGCAATTACTTTTTTTGACGAAGTCGTCCATTTTTCAATAAAATTTGAAAACGCGGGCTCAAGGAAAAAAGGCACTTTTTTGGTGGTTTTTTTCTCCCTGCTCTTTATTTCCAACATTTTAACACCTTAACTAGTGTAATGGGGGAATTCTCACCTTCCCATCGATGTATATAAGTCATACCTTTGATACCCCGGGGAAAAACCAGTATATCTAAATGTATACACTATAATTTATTACTGTCGTTCCTCCGTCGTTCGCCGCGCGTGTGCTCTACGTGGCGTTCGTGTCGTCTGCTCATCTATTTGTGGTTCGCGTGAGTCACGCCAGTGTTCAAATTATGAAGACAGCGATAATATGTTATCCCAAGAGGTAGAATTAGAGGAAACTGTAGACTCAGAAGAAGTTGTTGACGGGGTAGAGCTAGAGGGAGCTCTAGACCCAGAAGAAGTTCTTGACCAAGAATCAGATGATGACTGGTGACGAATAGATTTATGTCATAATTTCAATGTATTTATATTATATTTATATTAACCCGTGAATCTCTTGTACTTTTGTTAAAAATTTTCTATGTAATATTTTAGTCTATAATGTATTATTCTTGTATCATTATATTAGGTTGTCCCATTGATAAATAAATAAAAATATATTTTTCTATAATAAATGAAACATGGAGAACGTTTATAACTCGTTATTCCAAAAACCTCAATCAGTCTGGTTGCAAAAAAATTTGCGGAGAATCTGCAAGAAATTGTTGCTGAGTATTATGGGTAAATATTCTTCACTCTTGAGGCATTTTCAGTTTTCCTTACCAAAAGCCTTCAGTTTTTTGCCACCTGTGCAAAGCTGATTGTTGCTAGATTCAGGTCCACTGGTGAGGTCCATCTCGCTAGAATTAATCTTATAGCCCGTTTTCCTAATAAGTATATCTTGAGGCCTCATCTGAGAGGAAAACAAGACCCTCGGAAAGATGAATATCCATCAAAAGTGACTGGTTACAGGGTTTCTCATTTATGACACCGAGGATTTTCCCAATCTGTAAAATGAGTTGGCGCCATCTAGAATTGGTTTCCACAATCCAAAACATTGAAAATAATGGATTTCCAACACCCCCCAGCTCAAATTTTGTACAAAACTTGCATATTTCACAAGTCTTAAAATTTCCGGTATTTCAACCCGATTTTTTTGCAGGAAATTTAATGTTGCGAAAAAAATCATGGGGACCATTTTTGTAGAAAATGACCTGAACTTCAATTTTTATCTGAACCGAAAATCTCTAACTGCCATATTTTAGGAGATATTGTCTGAAAACCTATTTTCTTGGTCTTTTGGGGCCATTTTCTCCGCCCTCGCACGCGTTTTCATGCAGAACTTTGTCTCATGTTTAATGATGTACCAAATGCAACTTCCAACCGGAAGATGAAAACAGGGCGTCATTAATGTTAACTTTGCCTTTTTTTCCTCCTTCATTTACCGAACTAGATGGGTAAGTCAAAAACTAGAAGTATTCTATACTAGGATTCATTTTTTGAAGACGTTATTGTATGTTTGGTTGCCTACACTGAGATGTGCGTTGCGTTGCCTGCAGAAAATTGTTGATTAATGTAGGTGAATCATGCATTAATGGGGGGTCATTAATGTGTGATTTTGTTTAATTTTGAGAACGTTTATAGCATATGTTTATACACGGTCAACGGAAAAATACTTTACCTCCAAACCAAAATTTAACCATGCACAAGCCATATGATTGGGTACTTGATCCAGAGATAATACACACAAATAGATGGTAAACTGACCCGTGGCGCTTCATGTAGCGAATTAATTGTACGGGTGGCGCCACCTTGAGGGCTGGATCAAACTCCAGCACCTTTGAGATGGTTGTGATCTTCGCTAACAATCGAAAAAGAAGATTCCTGTAATATTACAGGTTTAGACGGCATATTCAAAATTACTGTAATTTTACTTTTATTGCAAAATGGCATTTATGATCCATTTTTTGAGAGCCTCCAAACATTGCTGTCAACCGGTAAACAACCCTTACCGTTCTTAATACTTAATATACTATAATATGCCGCGAATGCCCATTGCAGACTCTTTTCTCACGACCTCGATATTATACATTTTTTTTATATGATTACTTTTTAACATTTTATCATTATTGTAACGTGTAAATCAGTTGAACAGGTTCGTTCCCAAGCGACGCTCTTAAATAATGAAACCTTTGTATATCGGAAATGGACTCGTTAACATGTATTAGAGATTCGAAAACGTCTTTAAACTCGAGCCAATTCTCTACAGAACCGTTAAACGATGGCGAATTAATATCCGGTAACTTCACATTTTTTAAAACATCAAACGATCCACAATGTTTCCGCGAGTGTTCAGAACCGTGTTGGAATTAATAGGAGCATTGTCATTGATATATTTTTTGGCTATGGTCACTACTAGTCCAAGAGCCAGAGCCAAAAAAAAACTGTCTCAATTTCTTAAGGCTGGTTCTTTGTTCAATAGTTCTAGCCGACGAATGGGTACACAAATATGCTCCGGTCAGTCAAGCGTGCCGTAGAACAGGTGGCTCAGGTGCGATATCAAAGGTGTCTCATTTGCCGGGGGAACAAAATGAATTTCTTAAGCTGAAAATTATTATACAACCTCTCTAATGTATATAAATAAAAGTTGTCATATATTAGAACAGAGCTGGTCAGTCAGTCCGGATAGATGTATGATAAATAAATTAAGTGCAATTGAGTATTCAAATCATGGTATATTCAAGAAAAATTTCGCAAGGTATTTATATAGATTTTAGTAGTTTTGTACTACATAACAATTTATTTCAACTATTGACGGCGGATTCATGTAACGTTCATTATCATTACATTTTCATTATATTATAACTACATTTACATTAGAAACAGTTAATTACTATAGTTTCCTATATGATGTTCATGCAACCACATCATTGAATTTCAATTTCACTATTGTATTAAGAAGTTGGTCTTCTTTCAACTATAAATTACGAGGCTTGTTCAATTGAAACCCATCTTTGGTCCAGGAAAACTTTATTGACAAGTACAGTTACAAATAACTACCACTACAATTAAGGCACATATCCCACTGTTTCACCAACCGATGTATACCCTGCTTATAGAATTATTGTGGCTGCTGCTGGAAGAATTCTTTCACAGCGTTTTGTACTTCTGCGTCCGACTGAAAACGGTTACCTTTTAACGCCTTTTTTAGTGGCCCAAAGATGTGAAAATCGCAAGGCGATAAATCGGGACTATATGGTGGATGCTCTAATATCCTCCATTTCTTCCGTTGCAGATTTTCTTTCACTACGTTGGCAACATGAGGCCGAACATTATCACATTTGGACGGATTGTTAACAACAAACGCCATTTCAAAGTCACAATACTTGAAATCGCTGTCAAATATAAACGAAATAAACAGATCAGTGTGACGTTTGCATACACTACTAATGTTGGAAAACGTCAGTTGAATGATTACAATTGTTTCCAAGGCTAACCTGACCAAAGATGGGTTTCAATTGAACAAGCTGTGTATAATTACATTATATTTTTAGTGAAAACCATGGAATCGCATGCGCCAAAAATGTTACAGCTGTCATTCAGAGGTCTCCTATTTCGAGCAGCCACTAATACTTTCGAAAGTAGTTAAGCTGATGATATTCCAACACGTTTTTGCCGAGAGAACCTCATAACTTCCAAATAATTGCAAATAACCGACTTTCCAACACAACCACAAATGATTCAAATAATATGACGTTTATCAATTGCCAGTCTTGTCACTCTTGTCAGTTCATAATTACCTCGTTCCATGAACTGGTTTGATTAGGCCGTGATAATGTACCTAATTTAAGAGTAGTAATATTGGTCGCGTTCATCCCAACAAAGTTGATCAGGTAGCGATTTTTAGAGTGATCCATCGGTTCGTAATTCTGCTGAACGTGCTAATAAAACCATCGACATATATGTAACAAATGTCAATGAATACAACAACTCAATTTTATTTAATATATACGACAATTATGAAATATGTATTACTTCTAACCATTAAAAATGGGATTAATTCACAATAAATAGAGCTCCCCACTTTGGAGCATGGAGAGTTGAATTTCCTCACAAACTATACAATTTATTAATGATTCGAAATAATAAGTAACCTCCAGCTGTTCACTCATTTTCACTGAAATACAAACTAAAATATCTCCAAACAAAGATATTTATAATATGTTTCCAGCATATGTCATGAATGACAGTTAATGCATCATCAATCGGTAGCGAGTAGCGTATTTTAATTTTGATAGAAAAAATGGCGACTGATACCACAGCGCTCAATCTGATCAGGTAACAAAACACGCGTTCAGCAGGAAATTGATGATCGCTTCGGTAGCGCTACGTTGTGATGAACGCGACCATTATAATGAAAATGTAATTATAATGCACGTTGCATGAATTGGCCTTAAATTTACCGTATTTTTGAACAGTCAAGGTTAAAATATTGATGAAATGAACAATCATATTATTAAAAATATAGTATTTGTTCAAATTGAATATCTACTATAATTTTTGTTTTTGTTTTAGAGACTATCTTAAATTAAGGGAAAGAGAAATTGTATAATTGTATCTATTGACAAAATATCTCTGAGCATTTTGTTAAAATCATTGGGTTTCAAATATAACAAAGATAACAATCGGAGAGCTTTACTGAAGCGGGCCAGTATTGCAGCCTTGAGAGCCAATTTTCTTGCTAAATATATGGAAAACCTTTCAAGTACTCACCCAAGAGAACTTGTATTTTTGGATGAAACATGGATCTATTCAAAAGGAAATAAAACATATCCTTGGCGAGACAACAGCACTAAAAGTGTACGTAAACCAGATGGTTATAATAGTGAACATTTTATAATTGTCCATGCTGGTTCTACCAAAGGATTTGTCTTCTGTTCAAAATCTAAAGTAGCTGATTACCATGAAGAAATGAACAATGAAATATTTATGAAATTGATAAGTACTCAATTAATTCCCAACTTAAAAGATCCATCTCTTATTGTTATGGATAATGCTCCATATCATAGTGTTCTTTTATAAAAGCAACCTTCTACTTATTCGACAAAAAATGAGATTGTTACATGGTTGATAACAAACAACATTTAGTTTGATACAAAATTTACAAAACCTGAATTGCTACAAATTGCTAAAATGGATAGAAAAGGAAACGTGTATAAAATTGATGAGTTACTACGAGAACATGGTCACGAAGTGCTTAGACTACCGCCCATATCATTGTGAATTCAATGATATTGAATTAATTTGGGCAAATTGCAAGTCATATTACAATGAATATATTGGTAAATAATATGTGTATTCAGATAGTTTTGTTATAAATACGTGGAAAGAGGCACTGGAACAATGTGTTAGGCATACCCATGTAATTATACAAAAGTGGTATGCCCGAGAGCAGAATGTAGTTGATATTAGTATTCAACCAATTACCATAGATATAAATACTGGTGATAGCTCTGATTCTGAATATGAGGAAAATTAAATAAAATTTATTGTATATATATGAGTCTTAAATATACATATTTAAAATATTCATATTTTCACAACCCAAAAGATTTTTATTTTTCATTGTTGAACCGTATGGGCGGGACGGCCCAACAGTAATGGTTGCAATCATAACCCTAACAGGGCATTTCTGATTTGCAAAGTTTCTACTGAGGAAGTTGTTATTAATACTAACTCTTATGCAAGTAAATTTGCAGAATAACCCCATAGACTCTGGAATACTAACAGTTCATCCAAACTAGAGGTTTAGGTAGCACATTGCTAAATGCCTGTAAAATATTTACAAATATGATGGAGTTTCAAGTCGTTCCAGGACAGTAACCTGTGGTGTTCCACAGGGAACAGTACTGGGACCTCTATTATTCACGATTTATACAAATAGTTTATTGCATTCCCAAGCATCAGGAAAAATAGTCAGTTTTGCAGATGATATGGCCATAATATATGAGGGTGAAAGCTGGAAAGACCTCAAAGTATTAGCAGAACAAGATCTAAGACAAATATGTAACTGGTTTAAATATAACAAATTGACTCTAAACAGCCAAAAAACAAATTACTTACCGTTCACATCCTACTCCAATCACCTTCCTGATCTGGGACCATTAACAATTGATGACCAAACACAAATTTTTGAAAAAGATCGAATCAAATACTTGGGAATCGTAATAGATAGATATTTAAGGTGGGACTTACAATTTAACAACGTCAAGAATAAATTAAGAGGTCTGCTGACTAAATTCAGATACCTAGTTGATTTTTTAACATTGAAAAACCTTAAAATTTTGTATTTCTCGTTGGTGTAATGTCAGTTGCAGTATGGTATCCTAAGTTGGGGAGGTGTAACATAAAGTAATTTGGAGGGTCTTTATGTCTTACAGAAGTGGATACTGAGAATCATATATAAAAAAAATATGGGGTTCTTTAGCGACAAACTTTTCTCACAAAATGAAATATTTGATGTTAGACAAATTTTCTGCGAAAAGATATTCACAAATATTCATAAAAATAAAATAAAAGTGCAACCAGTCGAACATTGTAACAACACGAGAGCAAAAGAAAACTCAATTAATATACCTATATGTGAGAAAACAATCGGTCAACGCTCAGTGGAATTTCTGTCAGCAAAAATTTATAATATTTTACCTCTGAACTTGAGAAACATAAATAATCCTGGAACATTTAAACGATCTGTGAAGGAATGGATGTACAACACTGACAGAAAAAGATTCAATGATCTAGTCAACCTAAAATTTTGTATTTGATGTTATGAATTTAATTAATACTGCCAATATTTCCCGATAATGTCAATTTGCCCTAATGTGACCACTTCACTGATTTCTTTATTATTATTACCTTTCCCAATAATCATATACAGTGTGTCCGCGTAAGTTGGCTACATATGGAAAACTATGTTAATATTGATTTTATGAAAAACAGGTATTCTTCATAAAAAGTTCTGCATTATCTAAAACCTTAAATGCAATCGTTACATATTTCTTATTTTGAGCCGTATACGAGGTTTGTCAAAAAATATTAATCTTACTCAAGAGTAAAGTACCTTTATTTTTCACAATACAGAAAAATTGTAAGAAGTAAAGTTGTTTAAAATTGAAATGTATATACAAACATGCAATTACAGCTATTTAGCATGAAAATTAAGATTTGGTGATTATTTACGTTTTACATTACAAAGTATTTGTAATCGTAAATAATCACCAAATCTTAATTTTCATGCTAAATTGCTGTAATTGCATATTTGTATGTAAATTTTAATTTTAAACAACTTTACTGCCTACAATTTTTCTGTATTGTGAAAAATAAACGTACTTTACTCTTGAGGAAGATTAATATTTTTTGACAAACCTCGTATACGGCTCAAAATAAGAAATATGTAACGATTGCATTTAAGGTTTTAGATAATGCAGAACTTTTTATGAAGAATACCTGTTTTTCATAAAATCAATATTAACATAGTTTTCCATATGTAGCCAACTTACGCGGACACACTGTATATATAGTTTTAATTATAAGTAGGTATGTGTTTGTTTATCGTTTCAGTGAAATAGTTATATTTGGAATTTTATATTTTATGATATTTTATAAATGTATTTTTAATTATGTGAAAATATCACGTACAAGCGTCTTTGGCGCTTCAGTGATTTTATATTTATTCATGTATTCTTAACTATTTCTTTTTAAATTATTTATTATATTGTATTATATTCCTTGAATAAACATTATTATTATTATCTATTACACCAGCTTTAATACAATAATAAATAACGTTCACCGTCATTTTAGCCACATCCCAATTGAACCATCAATATGCGACCTACGTGTTACTTAATATATTGCGTTTGTATATGAATGATGACCTATGGGAAAAGATTCACCGAACCAACTGTACATACTCATCCCGTTTTGCTATTGTTTATGTTGATTATTGAATATAATAAGGTTCTGAATATTGTATCGCTTTTATTATATTATCCTGCAAAACTGTTGAGAAATGAAAAATGAAACGTTTGTAATGTATGTATCCTACTATGGATACTTGGTGCATTAGAAGTGTGGAAGGGCCTCTGACTAGGTGGTGTTGCTGGTCACTTGGTGTGTCATCTCACAGGAATAAAACAACTACTGGAATCACTGGGACATGTTCTCTTTATTACCTTACTTTACTATTATACATTAACTCACTTATTACTAGTACTAATTAGAATATTAATTAAAATGATTACGATGAATAGAATACATTTAGAATGTCTTTGAATATGAATCGAATGTCTTTAGAATGAATGTTAAAACACTTTCGTTAACATATTTATACGACGAGTCAAGTTCACCGTTTAGTAAACATAAACAATTCTGTTTACGTTTATTTCACACTCTGAACTTGACATCCTACGTGAGACCTTTCTGTTTTCATATATGTAAACGATTCATGCTGTATTGAAATTAGCTTCAAGGGAATTTATGTCTTTATTCATAATAATACCATAATAATAATTTAAATAATTAATAAATAATATTTCGGCCAAAAGGCATCACACGTTGATTAATATCGGTAGTACTTGAACCGACGACCTTCGCTGTGGAAGGAACGCGCTTACCCTTCGCAACAAGATGCACCACAATAGGTAATGTCAATAATACGTAGATATGAAACAAACGAATACTCTCATATTCCAAAGATTGATACGAAAATTATACATCCTTTATTCTCTCAAATTTGCTATGTACTCAATGCGTTAAGCGGTTCTTCACTAAATAATGCTTAAGCTGCAGCTTTACAACAACAATATTGTGTTGTAATTTAGATAGGAAACATAAAGGCAATCAATATTGGGTTTATGTTATATTTTAATTTCAGTGGACACAAGTTCAAGCCCCAGACGAAGATTCGAAACATTCATTTATATCGAACCATGACGATCATATACCACCGCCCACAGGAACCGGTATGAAAATAACATTAGCCAAACCAATTACGTTACAATCGCCCACGAGAGATTCAAAGCGACGTAAATCAGATCTTCGAGAAGTTTTCAATCCTGACGAGGATGATAGTAATACTCAAGTGAAGAAAAGAAAATTAGTACCATTGGGTGAGTATTTTTATTTATTTTTTTATTCTTTTTTCTTTTATTTTTTTTTGGGAATCAAACCACAAGACAACGGTAGCTGGAACGCTACCGAAACGTCGAAATAAAAAATATAAAAACACATTGTGGTTTGATTCCCAAAAAAATTTGAGAAAAAAGAATAAGTAATGCCACAAGGAACATACACAAGTTATTTTTTTTTATTCATTTCAACAACTCACTTCCTATTGTATAACAATATGTGTTTTGCAGATTATAACGAAGATAAGAAATCGAAGAATAAAGAAAACGGAGAAAAGAAATTAGACGAATCGAGATCTCAAGAAGAAAAACGAAAAAATATCAAGTCATTGATAGAAAAAATTCCTACGGAAAAAGATGCACTGTTTGCGTATCATTTGGATTGGAGTGCAATCGACAATGTTCTTATGGAGAAGAAAATTCGTCCGTGGATAAATAAAAAAATTATAGAATATATCGGAGAACCGGAACCGACTCTGGTTGATTTCATTTGTTCAAAAGTATTAGCTGGATCCCAGCCTCAAGTCATTTTGGAGGACGTACAGATGGTAAGATTTATGTGACCATTGAAGGTTCAGTCTTAAAATCACGATGATCTGTTTTGATTAAAAAAAAATAGGTTTGCCAATATATTTACCATTCACATATAAAAAATACATCTCAATAACCTTACAAAAACAAACGCATTAATTGCCAAGCACACGATCGGAACTATTTACAATTCTATAAGATTTTCTGTAAGCTTCAGGATGCAGAGGATTGCAAATTTCACGTATAGCCTGTGAAAGTAAGGTTGAAACTCAACCTAAAATCAAATTTTTCCGAGATGGATTAGTATGCTTCTTATTGAAAATATGTCGACTCCCTAATCATTTTCCTAAATTCTCTAAAAAATTCCGCTGCAGCTTGCGACGCAGCTTCCAAGCACAACCAACAGAACTCGGAGTCTTTTACGCTGATATCTCTTTCAATTTTGTTCGCACAAAAAAATTGTAAGAAATCTTATGCCTATAACATGATAAAAGTAGATTTAAAAAAAGGTAGAACGTGTCGCGGGACACACGGTAGGAACTTTAGTTCCTTTTAAGCAAAAGTTATGTAATACATATGACGTTATAGATAATCAATTTGCATATTCTTTGGTGGTTGAGTAGTAAGCACACCAGACTCTCACGCGGTAGACCCGGTTTCGATTCCCCGCGAGGAATTTTTTTTATTGTTAATTTTATTTTTAAATAATCATTCTGCTTGATATTAATAACGACAACAGGTAGACGTTTGAAATATTTAGCAGAATATTCATTATTGTAGATAATGGTACGGTACCCTCCATGAGG
This sequence comes from Galerucella pusilla, assembly GCA_910591695.1. Lineage (NCBI taxonomy): Eukaryota > Metazoa > Arthropoda > Insecta > Coleoptera > Chrysomelidae > Galerucella > Galerucella pusilla. Next base: position 27,435 of record CAJUYI010001363.1, read on the forward strand.
GAGTCCGACTGGCAACATCTACTTATAACAGCATCGTATATTTAAAAAAGGAAACCGTAGCATTATACAAATTGGACATTCGTTTACCACAAAATTAGTGGAAACATAAAATTGAATTGTTAAATTTTTAATTTGAAGTTATATTACAGTTTATAGAAATTTTTATTTTCTAGATTTTTTCCTAAGTGGGTGGTAGAAAAAATATGCTGTTCGACTCGTGTGGATTGTCCATATCGCACTTGAACGATTGAGCACTCCGCCTACGGCGTCGTGCTTCATCTTCGTCCTCGTGCGATATGGCCATCATATCCACACTAGTTGCACAAACTACAATTTCTTTCAAAATATGCCCTTTTACATTTAAAAACTACTTGCCAAATGTCAAATCAATTTATCAATCCATTTTAAAGTTATCGAATTAAAACATTCAAGTTTTCAAAATTTCAACACCCTGTATTTCGAAAAGTAAATGTGCTAGACCCCTTAATCGCGCAAAAAAATTATGGAAATAATAGTAAAAATTTATCCGGACAAATTCAAGTAGATCACTAGCACTGCGAATACCAGCTTTGCATAGAATTTCAATATAGCATCGGTGGTTCAGTGGTTAGAATGCTCGCATTGCACGCGGGCGGCCCGGGTTCGAATCCGGGTATGAGCATATTTATTATTATGAATCGCTGCTTCGTAAACGAGAGAGAGACTAAGGAGGCACAAGCACGCAAAAGCAAGGCACATAACGAAGCAATGTAACATAACGTAACGTAACGCGTAACGGTCAGATCTTTTGCGTCGCGACCCCTGGTCGCTCAAACATAACCTGGCGTAAAGAACTAGAGTTCCAAAAATAATTTTTTTTTCAATCCCTTCTTATTTCAAAAATTTTAACAATTTGAAATTTTATTAATTTAAGCGGTAACTAAAACGATAAAATCATGGTAATAATATAGAGAAACTGTCTCTAAGTTTTTTTTTCAAATTTATATATTTTCCTACGATCACATAGGAAAGTGACATATATCGCACTGTCTATTTCTATGGAAAGTGGCCTTTATTCATACGCGTACGGAAAAAAACCTATCCGTACGTGTACGGATCAAAAAGCTGTCAAATGAATTTTTATTAAGATTGACCACTGGCAAGCTGTCAAATATATAATTTTTAAAAAGATTTACCTATGTAATATCTAAATTTGAAAAGTGAAATTTTTGTCATTTTCTTGATTAAAAAACATTCAAGGTGCGATCGAGGATCGAGCTCGCGTACTCTTCGTCAGACGTCCGATGTTGTACCAACTAATCCAAATCACCTGTTATAACATGTAGAAAAATGTAATCATCTTGAAAGGTATTCATGATAAATATGTATGAAGTACCTATGATGAACAATAATAATTTCAATTTCTATAATTATCCAACCAATTGATAATTATAATAACCTACCTATATTATATGGTTGAATAGTTGAATTTTTGTCACTATTGATAGTTATTGTTAATTTTGAAATCAATTATGTTGACTTTAATTGTAACATTTTGTGTATTAATATGTCAGATTTTGATTGGTGGTGAAATTATCACGTGATCGTAGGAAAAATAATGTACATTACTCGTGCGAAAGTGATTGTTCACACTCGTGTGAAAAATGTCACTTTCCGCACACGTTATGCAATATACTATTTTTCAATCGCTGTTCATTTTATGAACATCAACAATTTTGAGATAGGGTTAGGGTTTTTTGCAATCGACAGAGTAAAATTTGTGGTTTAATAGACCATATGAACAATTTAAAAAAAAAAATTATTTTTTCTCAAGATTAATAGTTGATAAATTAACTACCGTTCCCAATTATAATATTCCATCTCGGAAAAATGTATGGTTGTGTCCTAACTCCGCCGAAATACTGGCAAGTGTTGTTCGTCCATGGTATATTCACCCCTCAGTAGTGGGTGGTTTTTGCTGAATGGGCTTCACGCCGTCTTCATTGTCGTCCTCGGCAATACGCTGTTGAGTCATTTCCTTTGGGGACGCTGCAGAACAGGTCAACATTGTTTTTCAATATCTACAGTTGCCAATTATACAATACTTTGAGTAGCAAAATATTAGTTTCAAAAGGTCCTCCGGTGCTGGTGGATTTTCTGTTGGGATAGGCATAATGACAGTCACTAAGAATAACTGATTTATTTGCTATAATTGTATACTTTATAAATATTCTAAAGCAATCGCTTATTTTTGCATTGCAATTGTGATTATATTTATTTTGATAAAAATACAACAATCCGCCATCTTAGCTAAAACACCGATCAAATACTTGTGACATCAAACTTTCGTATATCGTTTCAACTTTTTTCATATTTTCTAGTTTTCCTTCGTTTAAATGATCACTCTTTATAGAATTCATGACTAACGCACAAAATAATTCAAATTAGTAATGAAAATAAATTTTTAATTTGCTGGCCGTTAACTAATTTTAGACTATTTACAGATGTGTGATATCATAGAGACGCCATTGTCATTTTAACGTCCTGGTGCGAAATTTTAATTGTATTTTAAAAACGTAAAATTCTCTTTTAAAACTGTTATTTTTGAAAAACATTTTTTCGGATAAAGCTCATGCGTACAAATATCGTGGAACAATTTTTTCAAATCAGTTATCATGTCTATTGGCACCAGCATGTCTCCTATCTGTTTATACCCCCAATTTTTAAAGGGGTAGGTCGATCTCAAGGTTCTTGGGCGCCGCGAACGCTGCTTATCTGCGCTTTCTGATCACATTTGCCATCGAACTCCTGAATTACTGGAAGCGATGCTGGTTAAGGCCTGCCTATGGTGGTGTATTCCATTTCAAAATGAACATCTTCCTAGCGTCTTCAAAATATCACGCTTTACCTAAAAGCGCATATAGTTTGGCAAGTTTATCTGAAGCTATACGGGATCGGTAAGAGGCTAGGAAAAACATGGCGTCTATCTGTCAAACGTACAAATGGCGTACGGTACCTATTTTACCAAATAAAACTGAAATTACAAAGGTAACTGACAATACGAACACCACTGGATAAATCAATATCACTCAATTGACGAAGTGAGAGGGAAGATCTGACGCACGCACTTGCCAATAAGAAGTAACCTGGTCGATAAAAATCACCAATTATGTAATCGGAGGGTGTGGTCATTATGGTTTTCGTACAACGTTGCCAGAGCTTTAAGAATCCCATAACAAATTTGGAAAAGTGTTCTCTTTTAATATTCATAAATTGAAAAAATAATGTTAATAAAGAATAAATCCAAGGATTCAAGAACATTATAAAATTAACGTTTAATCATATCTTTAATATTGTTGATAATAAAAAGACCCTTTTCTAAATATTATCACTACATAGTAAGCACTTCAGTTTTTTCATAGTTAAATGTGGCAATGTCAAATGTTTTCGACTGCATTCCTTTCACGGTTTCAGATAAACTTGCCAAAGTATACAGGTGTTGAATTCCACAATGCTGCATCTCTTGGGTGGAAAAATTCATTGTTTTTGTTTTCCCTTGTTTATTATATAGGTATATATTGATGTGGAAAGTGAATCATACAACACATACACCAAACAAGGGTTATTTTAGTATAAAATCTTAATAATAAAAACTATTTAAAAAGGAAATTTTTCTAATAAACAAAACAAATAAAGTGAATAAATCAAAATTGAGAATTTAATAAAGAAGGTTCCTTGTACACATGAATAATAAAAATAAAATTTGAATAACATTCAACTAAATAAAATATAAACAAATCACCTGACATATATTTAAAACCCAAACTTTAAACGAGAATCTTGAAAACTTCTCTAATTTATTGAAATCCTATTACATAGCTTCAGAATTTTCAAAAGCTTTACATAAGTTTCTTGGCTCATAATAAATCTAAAAAGAAAGAATCTGAAAAATAAAAAAATTATTAGTTGTGTTATAAAATCTGACACTGGTAAAAATAGAAAAAGTACACTTATGAACATAATTTAACAAGGTGTGAACCTAGATTTGTCAACTCGAACGGAAGAAAGGATAGCCACAGAAATTAAAACCAAAAAAAATGTCAAATAATTTTCAACTGAAAGATAGAAACAACAACAAATTATTTACAGACATTAAAAATAAACTTTCATATCAGAAAAAGATCAAATTATAAAATAATCAAGTCAAATAACAGAAATCAAAAATTATGAAATGAATTTGGATTAATGCGATTTCTTGCGAAAGTTGACGTCGGAGAGAAAAGTGTACAGCAGAAAAGTTGTGGATCATAAAAAGGTCTACAACTTTTGTGTTCATGATTTTTTCATATAGGTAACCTCAAAAACTCCGAGAAAAATGCGAAAAACCACATCTATCGTTTTTTATTTTTCATTTACACAATAATAATTTTATTTCAATTAAACTTGGTGAAAGTATACCTTTTTATGTCCGAAAAATCCACACATTTTTCCAGATAAAATATCAGGTTTCTCGGCCCATGAAAATATTTTTCAAATTAAAATTCTCCTTTGGAAAATTGTAGTCATGTCGCCATTTTTTCGTCTTGAGTTATACTTTCTTGTGAAATAATAAAAATATACAGTCTCCATTTAAAAAAATCTTAAAAATTGGAAAAAATAAAAAAATGAATTCTGCAACCATCTTTTTTTACTGAATGTCAATAATTTGTTTGAAATTTTAAATACTACCACTACTACTACAGAATGTGCAGGCGAGCCTTGACCTAGCCAAACTAAAGTCATGGTCCCCACTGAGGCCGCTGGCGGGCCAATTGTGCCATTCCTGCTACCTAGTCATCCATGAAGCCGAGCCCTTCAATAAAGGCCACAACACTTTTCAGTGGATGCCTGCTTGTGTCCCCAGGAGCCATGACAGGGACTCCGAAGATTCGCCTGCGTAATACAGCCCAGTGTGGACACTCTAAGAGGACATGGACTGACGTTTCATCAGTCATGCCACAACCCCTACATAGGAAACTTTCCTCTACTCCTAGGTTGTAGAGGTGCTTCCTCACACAGCAGTGCCCTGTTAGGAGTCCTGCTATTTTCCTCAACTTACTCATTGGTAGTTCAATAGCTGCCCCAGCGTGTCCATCAGTCCATCCCTTCAGTAGAAGTTTGGATTGTCTAGGATCCTGCAGAGCATTCTAATATGATATGCTGATATGCAGATACACAATCACCCAATGGTATACAAATTTGTGTTCCTAGAGTAAATTCCAGCCCCTGCTCTGTCACCAGAGCATGAGCCATCTGTGAACCAGACAGTCCCATGAGGCAGTGTATTCGTATCTTTATCCCAGGATTCTCTGTCCCGGATCATTGCCCTGTATGGGGTTGCGAAGTAGTACTTGCGCAAGCATTCGTCAGACGCTCGAGCCAGAACTGGAATATCTTCCAGGAGCCGGAGCTTCTTGACGTGTCTGCACTCTTCCCCTCTTCGCACGTATCCCAGACGCTTCAAGCGCAGGAAAGCACTCCCCGCCTCAGCCTCGATCAAATGGTGAAGAGGCCGAAGACCAAGGATCACTTCCATCGCAGTCCTCATGCAGCCAGTTGCCCCCAGACTGACCACCCTTTGAAGGCGTGTCAGTTGCGATCTAGCCGTGACCAAGGTTACCCTCGGCCACCAGACCAGAGCCGCATATGTGAGCATAGGCATCATGATCACTCTATAAAACCATATGATCGTTTTGGGGGCCAGTCCCCACATCGGACCAATGGCTCTCCTACAGGCCCAATACGTGTTTGTCACCTTGCTTAGGCGACTATCAAGATGAGCCTTCCATGTCAGTGATTTATCAAGGATCACTCCTAGATACTCCACCTGTTCAACCACCGGTAGTGGTACTCCACCAAGATGTAGACCCTCAGGTCTTATACCTCTCTTCTTGGTGAAAGCAACTATCTCAGCCTTGGCAGGATTAACTGCAAGTCCGTGTTCGTTACACCACCCATGTACGCTATTCAGAGCCCTTTGCATGAGGTCCCAGAGAACGGTAATGTGCCTTCCAACAACAAGGACGACGATATCATCGGTATACCCAATCGTTAGAAGGCCCTCATCGTTTAAAAGGGTTATTAGTTCGTCAATTACTAGGTTCCACAAAGTGGGCGATATCCATGTGGCCTCTACTGTACGGTTGCACAACGTGGCCCCAAGCCAGTGAGTGATCATTGGCTCTATTCTATGATTTGCCGCAGCCCTACACATAGATCCTACAGGGGTGCTGTCAAACGCCCCTTGTATATCCAAGAATGCTCCCAGGGCGACCATGCCATTTTCCAGCGCCTTCTCCACCTGGGTTACCAGTTGGTGCAAGGACTTTCGGTTGACTTGCCACACCTGAAAGCATGTTGGTTGTTGTGCAAAGGACACCTAAGCCCAACCTTTTCCTTCATGTACCGATCAGCCACCCTCTCCAGTGTTTTTAGCACAAAGGATGTTAGGCTAATGGGTCTGAATAATTTAGCCACTGTGTAGGTATTACGACCTGGCTTGGGTATGAAGACAACTCTCACCTGCCTCCACTGTTCGGGGACATACCTGCGTGCCAAACAGGCCCGAAAGATATGCACCAAAATTGTGCCAACGGCCTCCCAGCCTTGTTGAAGCAAGGCCGGGAAGATTTGGTCTTTTCCCGGAGACTTGTATGGTCTAAACGTCCGTATTGCCTAAGTACTCCGCTCGTATGTGACTATTTCTTTTGCTAGAAGATATTCCTCTTTACACGGTCGTTGTATGCCAACATATCCCATGTCTGGACACTCCCGCTCGATTTCCTCACAGCCGGGGAAGTGTGTCTCTAGTAGATGCTGCAAGGTATCCACCGGTGTTTCGGTGAAGACATCCGGTGCGACTTCCATGCAGCCTAGTGCGCTGTCCGGCGATTTCGTTAAGATCCGGCGCGGCCTTGACATTTGAGGTACCGTGACGATATCCTCACAGAAAGCCCGCCAGGCATCTCTCCGAGCCAACCTGACCGCACTCTTGTACTCATTTCGTTTCTGTATCTCATCAATATTGTCAAAATTCCTAGGGAAACCGTCAAGCCTCCTTGCGAGATCCAGTTTATACCGTTCCCAATTGGTAGTCTTGGGGTCCATATACTTAACTGATTGTTTTTCAACATCAACCCTGTAACTGAAACAAATGTAACTGTGATCCGACAATGACGGATCATCATTAACATGCCAGTCCCTTACCATACTTACAACGGTACTTGACGCAAGCGTCACATCCAGGACTTCAGTCCGAATCCTATTCCGGAATGTTGGCTTCGTCCCTCGGTTGAGTAGTTGTGGTCCCTAGGTAGTCAAGCAATGCCGCAATGCTGCCCCACATAGTGTGGTGCGCATTGGCATCACAGAAGTGGCAGTTTCCTGACTGTGCAATAGTCCACCGCCTTGCGGAATTTTAAATAACTCAAAACCAATTGCACTATTCAATTGTATGGAAAAATACAAAATATTCTTTGTTTCATGATTTGATAAGATATTTGTATTTTTAAAAGTATTACTATGGACATACAAGTCGAATAATGACTGACTGACGCAGATCCAACAATCATTGCTCGGAATGGTTGCAAGTTGATAACATCAAGATACAAAGGCAAACCAGAATTATCTTCGAATGAATTAAGATTTCAACTGTATATGAAATCAACTGCAAAGTCAACATTCAAACTGGACAAACTACCACTCACTGTTGGTGCGGCTACGCCGGCTACACAACACTCTGATAGAGTTTTCTACCATCTTCAAACGTGGCTTGGAAATGAAACCACACCAACAATGTGGGGCTGGGAAGAAGTTTTTGTCGATAATTCAAAAATTCTCATGCCACCTCGGCGCGTTTCACTGAAGATTCTGTCCTACCTGACGAATTATTAAATATAATATCTTGTAGCTGTGAAACCGGTTGTGAAGGAAACAGATGTGGTTGTCGAAAGCACGGGCTTCGATGTACTGATTTATGTACAAAATGTCGTGGTTAAGACAATTTCAGAAGATTTCGATGAATCTGAAGATAATTCTGCTGAAAATGAGTAGCTGGGTCTTTGCTTAATCACTTAAAATCAATTATCAGAAGAATCCTCAGGTTATCCGAGCGATATTGAAGAAGAAGAAGATGAAGATAATGAAATTACAAATAGAAGCACTATTGAAGAAATAGATGATCAATTTACAAACGTATTTAAAAAACCTCGATTAATGTAGTTCCATTAATTTACTAATTGTTAAGGTAAATATATGATCAAATAATAACAGACTGTGGCTGATTGATGTATTTATTATCAACAATTACATCAGTCATCATTAAACCGAGTTTAGGTGTTTGGTACAACTCTAAATATCTTCTGTTTTTTCCGTGCAATTGGTTTTGAGAGTTATTTTAAAATTCAAACAAATTATTGACATTCAGTAAAAATAAATCCAAAATTCCACCCCTTTTCACCCCCCAAATAGATCTGGAAACACCCCTGCTCACGCATTTATTTTTTTACGTTTATTATACGCCTATTTACCATTTTCAACTGTTCCCATCCTGTTAACAATTTTCTCTTTCTGAAAGTGTTATTTGCTTGGACTAATGGTGTTGAAGAAATTTATTAACCTCGCACCTTATTCCGCTCGGGGCAATGCCCCTCGCGAAACAATTTTGGTGCTCGATCAATAAAAATACTCTTCACCACCTTGGTGTATATCATGGAGCTACTATTAAGAGGAGATGACTCAGTCGACTATCTTATAATAGGAAAGTGGTATCACATGAGTGACATTAGTCGTTTTGCTGCGAGGTACCGGTTGACTACCGATTCAATGGGAACGGTACTATCATTATCCTTCTCTAATGGGTTTCTATTTCTTTTTATTGGTTCCTTCGCGAAAATGCGTTGGTCTTGTCTTGGGCATAGACAAAATAAAATTTTTTGATCATAGATAACTGACGTGCTTGTCTCTTTGGTTATTCGTTGTGATTATTTTTATTTCATTTTTCCATTAATTAATATCGTTTTAATTATATGGATAATCTGATCTCTATAGAGAACCTAGTCCTTACGGATTTTGTACTTTTTGATAATTTTGTACAAAATGAATCAATACCTTAATTTTTTGATTTATTTTCAAATATCTAGCTTTTTTATATTCCTATAGATTATGTGATTATAAATGTCAACCGTCAACCGCTCCCAAAAACATCTTACTCACCACGGTCCATGAATTTGCCTACCGTTGAAGTATACTCAAAGAAAAAAGTTTGAACCGACCTGTCGCGAAAACGTTACGGTCCCGAAAAATTGTGTAACGTTGAGTCAACGGTACCTCGCAGCAAAACGCCTATTGTGATGTTGCGTCGACGGCAGAGCCGGACTATTTAAATTTTCAATCAATAAAAATATATTCACTAGTGATATTCTTTTTCACCTAGGTATAGCGTAGCGGCTTTTTGAATTTTTGATTAGAGGTGGTTTTCTTCGTTAAAGTGCACATTATCGTCCTTTTGACAAGATGAAATTGTTAATATAGAAACACTATTTTGTTGGCTGACAAGAACCTCTTTTCACAAATTTCAACCACATATCTCTTATTGATGGTTAGGTTCTAAGAAATCTACAAACATTAAATATAATATGAAGTTAAATACAACTTATCGAAGCACAAAGAAATATATTCCAGTTCAGTACTGTTTCGATTGTTTACTAACCTATGATATGTTGTTCCTGATGATTTTTTCGTATTTACACTATATCTACTTGTACAACTTCTAGAAGCACAAGAAACCATTATTGTTCAATTATTAAAATAGAAAAAAACGACACTAACAAAAAGAAAATCCAAAAATACCCAATTCACATCCCCAAAGAATACTAATGTCAAGTTGACAGAGAAGTGGTAGTAAAATGGCAAAACCGATACCACTTTTACGACAGGCGTAGCGACTCCTCTTAATACTAGCTCCATGGTGTATATACTACTATTGTCTATGGTTTTAACGGTATTTTTAAAGAGTTGCATAACTTCATGTATTTATTAGATAAAAAATCTCATTAGTATGAATGTTTTTGAGTGAAAGATCATTTAAATAAGTGTTTTATATTGTTCCTTACGTCCTTACTTATCAATTTTGTATTAATACGCCGCACATTATTAAATAAATTGAACAACATTCCGTAAATTTCAAATTTAAAGAGTTTTTCTCCAAATAAAGTTGGAAAATCTATTACACAGTTAGATAGTTTCTATTATTCAAGAGCAAGGACACAGGACCGGCCTGAGGATATTTTAAATAATAAAGGTGATTTGAATTACAAAATAAATAAAACAGATGACAGGATTTCTATTTAATATAAATTAATAATAAGAAAACCAAATGAGTATTAGGCCCATGAACCCAACCTGAGGTATACAGCTATTATAAAATAAATTAAAATACATACCAACTCAATAAATTAAAAATTTTATTCATATCAATTGGGGTGGTTGTAGCTTCCCATGAGTATCTTTTATCCCCTTTGCCTGCTAAATCTTTCCAATGGTCACATCTTCCATTTTTTCGTAATTGTCTATTTCTTCTATTATTACTTTGATGCAAAATGATTCCGGTCCCAAAAGGATGTTTCATCCCGCTCTTTGCTATTTCATTTTCTTTCCTTGCCCGGTAATCTTCGCAGCATATTCTTTTTTTAATTTCTTGGGAAATTAAACCACAATATTTTTAAATTCTTTATTTCAACGTTTAGGTAGCGTTCCAGCTACCGTTGTCAAGAAAAAATAAGTAGAAATTAA
>CAJUYI010001363.1:56866-70391 GCA_910591695.1 Galerucella pusilla
AACTTATTTAACAACGCCCTTTCAGAATCCATATGGAGAACGGTGGAGCGAAGAGGAATCTGCCAACTAATAATACTTATTAGAGGCCAATTTGAAGAGATAATTTCTAATTCAAACGGTCCTGAATATAGTGCACAGGTGGTGCGAGAGGGAACAGATGTCTGTGAACCCCCTCAAAACCGTAATTATTCCCTTGGCAAGGAGGAAAAAATTTCAGTGACTCCCCCAGCCAATTTTAGGCGACGTAAGCAATTCTTTTGTGACGGAGGTGAAATATCTAGGATTAATCTTAGATAAACAATTCACCTGTAATCCCCACTTAGAAAGAATTATTAACAAAGCCAGATTATCCCTCTGGAATCTCAGAAGGGTATGTGGAAGTATGAACCCCAAACAGATTTACTGGATTCACCAAACAATGGTCACGTATGGCTGAGCAGTCCGGTGGGGGTGGACCAAAGGTCTGCAAAAGACAGCTAGAGCTGGAGCAAAGCAGCAGCGAACAGCTATGGAAGCCCTCCTGCAAGTAACTCCTCTCCACATTCATTTGGAGAAGGATGCCAGGAGAGCGGCTTATAGAATGCTACCAGTGGAGTGGCAAATAAATGGAGAGACTCTGAGGGATCACTCAGAAAAATATATGAATCTACTGACTAAGATGATTAATAATATATTTTATCTAATTCCGCTATCAAATGTGACACTTTACGTCACTCCTTGACGTTAGGTAACGTCACATTTTTCATAACCTTCATATATATCAGTTATGAAAAGTAGTTATGTAAAAACTTTACGTAACTGTTTATGGTTCAACATAGAGATACCACATGAGTTTCAAAGAATAATTTATTAATTAGGTAGGTAGGTAGGTAATGTCAAAACTGACAATTATTTCATTATTTAAACTGTACAGTTAACCCATTATTTTAATTTAATAGTATTTTGAGATTTATAAACATTGAAAACATTATTCAGGACACAGTTATTTAAAGTAAGTCAATTTTCTGGGTGAATACATCATAAACAATACTTCTAACACCATTTGATTCCACTTCAATATTATCATTGTAACTGAAGATTTTATTGAATATTATGAAAGCGCGGAATTTGATAAAACGTTGTACGTAAACACGTTATGAAGAGAGTGACATTGTTCAACTCACGTAATTTGCAGAACTCGCTGGCGCTCGTTTTGGCAAATATTACGCTTGTTGAACAATATCGCTCTTTTCATAACTATAATTACGTAAATATCTATTGTTTTATGTTGTAATGTCATCGTTAATGTCAGTGAAAAAAAGTTGTTGTCAAACTAATTTAAAATTAACACTCCGAGGGTCGCGAGGTCGATCAGAACCTGAGTCTGTTTCACAAAAAAAACCGGAATAAAATACTTAAATTTTGCCAATTTTTAGACACTGGGCAGTATCTAATTAAGCTGTATCAATTCCTGGCGGGTATAAAGTTTGAAATATTAAGTGATCATAAACCACTGCAGGCAATTTTTGGAGAGTACAAAAGTTTACCTCAAATGGCAGCAGGTAGGGTACAAAAATGGTCTCTATTTTTAGCAAGTTTTTATTATAAATTTAAGTTTATTAGGGGGGTTGATAATGTAAAAGCTAATGCTTTATCACGATTGCCGTTACCAGTGGAGGAAGAAGACGAAGAGGAGACACAATTGGACTATTTAAACTCTGTGGAAGCGTAAGTACCAATTGATTCTTGTAAAGTCAGACTAGGCGTGATCCGATTCTAGGTATAATGTTTAATTACGTACGTTGTGGTTTCCCAAAACATACCGACTATATTTTGTTTAAACCGTTTTTTTTTGAAGACAGGAGGAGTTGACAATAGATAGTGGAATTATTCTTTGTGGCTATAGGGTAGTAATACCAACAGCTCTAAGGGAGCAGCTTTTAAATGAATTACATGCAGTACATCAAGGGATGGTGAAAATGAAAGCCAATGCTAGAGCATATTTCTGGTGGCCTTCCCTTTTGATGGAGATATATAATCTAAAGTTGAAAATTGTAGAATTTGTGCTATAAATAGACCGGAACCCAAAAAGGCACAAACAATTTCGGTAAAAGAATCTTGTTTAAAAACCATAAACTGTCTTTTAAACTGAAGTGTTTAAGCCACACTCGAATTAATTTAAATATTTCCCTTTAGCTCCTTAAACCGACTCTGTACACCTAATATTCAAAGTTCTCCCTGCCCAGTAGCAAACTCATGAAAAAACAGCTTTTGTTTACGTATTGACTATGAAAACTTTCCACTGAAAACAAAACACTATCTCATCTCACTTTAAATCAGCGTACTCCCCTAGAAACATACAACGAATTGTAACTTAGACCTTGCCCAGTTCTAACGAATTTCAAGCTTCTTTACCCTAAAGACAATCGATTAGCTCAAATATGCATTTTTCTTTCAGCTATCTCTTCCCACATGCTAAAACACGTATCGCTCCTTCTCTTTCCTAAAAATTAGCGCCAATTCCCCACGCCCGGTGGGAGATCGGAAAATCGAAAGAAACGATCTCTTCGTCAGTAGCTTTCTGTGTATCGCCCAGAGCACTCATGTTCCGCGTAAGTCTTCTCTCGTAATGTATATAAAATAACCCTCTGTAACAAGTTGTAATTTATGTGATTTTGAACTTATCGGGACCTTCTCAACTAATGGATTTCTGTGACTAGTATCACGATCCACTATAATCTCTACCCAACTCTCTTTGGCATTGCCGTGTCTTTCTAGTTAACAAAAAAGCCGGTATTGGTAAATGAAACCGGTTTATGTATTTTTTCTGTACAGTGCAGTGCGGCTTCATAAATAGTTGATTTCATTTTGTACGCATGTGAATGCAGCAATAGTAAGCGCGAAGCGATATGATATCAGTGGTGCCAAGTAGCGGCATGAAATTGTATTGATAACATGTTCTCATGTTTTTTGTTCAGATCTTTACAAGTGTTAGTTCATTAAAGATCGAGTGCGATAATCTGGATATTTTATTAATAAGTAGTAGTTGGTTTAACCCACCCTTTGTATTATACAGTCCACTATATACTTCTCGGTATTGAGTCTTAAAACAGCCAATAATCGAACATATCTAATTATTTCTTTGAAAGGATCCATACAGATTTTCTTGGATCATCAAAGGGGAAACTTATTTTAATGATAATTGACACATTTTCAAAATGGCCAGAAGCTTTTGTTGTTAATAATACAGCAGCTGAGGGCACCATAGAGAAATTTCGAGAATGTTTTCCTCGTTTTGAATTACCAGAAATTGTTTGTACAGATAATGGCTCACCGTTTGCTTCAGAGGACTTTTCCATATTTCTAACTAATATGGGGTTAAACATATCTCATCACCACCTTTTCACCCCGCATCAAATACAGTCAAATCATTAAAAATGGATATTGAAAAAGCTGGGGATGATGAGTCAAATAAAACGCTAACTTTAACAACAATCATGGATAGGTATTTATTTCATTAGCGGAATTCAGTCCATTCAAGTACAGGGGTAACACCTTTACCTACACTCTGTGTAGCTCAACTCTGACCCCGCTCCCCACTTCCCCAAACAGTCGACTTATCATATCAAACACCTACCTCTCATCCCTACAATCCCCTTCCATCCAACAGATCAACTCCTCCGCGTTCACCCTGGCCCCTTTTCTTTTCCTAGTGCGTACTTCCTAAACCACTCCATTTCCTCTCCTTTTTCCGCTAGCATCGAGTACCTATCCCTAAACATCTTCTGTATCCCCTTCTCCATTCCACTGTCCTCCTCAGTCACCCATACCACTTTTATCTTTTCATCCCCTAAAATGGGATTTCCCACTCTCACCTCCATTTCCTCCCCTTTTTCACCCTCCCAGTCCTTATCTCTAATCTCATTCCATCTATCCCAGTCTCTTTTCCCCGTCTCCCATAGTGTTTGCCTTCTCTCCTTCCTCAACTTTTCTAATTCCCTGACTCGCCCCTCCGCCGCCTTATGCTCTTCCAGCCTTTTCACCATCTTCTCTAGTCGCTTTAACATCTCCTTCAATCTCTCTACACTCTCCTTCCCATTCTGCTTTTGTTTCCTCTTCTGCTCCTTATCTTCCAGAGGCGATACCTCCTTCCTCTTCACCCCTGTATCGCTCCACTCACTTGTCTCTCCCGCCTTATCAGGTATTCGAATACTCTTCCTTTCTCTCTCTTCCTCCACTGCTTCCTGTTCTATTTTTTTCGCATACTCCATAATACATCCCACGAGTAGCTAGGGAATTGAATGTCCACCACCACAGAGCCCCGCTTGTGGTGGCAAGGCTGGGTACTCCGGGAGGTCACCAGGTATCCCGGAGGCACCGTTCCTGACTGACTTTCGCGCAGCTATTCATCCATTATCACGGTAGCTGACAACGTAGATAACGGATTGTTTTATCGAAGTTTACTCCTCTAGGCTTTTGCCACGGGTGCCTCCGGACGCAGTGGCTGCCGCTGCCTCCAATCACACAACATAGCTCCCCTATGCTGCTGGTTTTTTTATCGAAGTTTACTACTCCATTCCCTTTGATCCGCGAGCAACTATTCGGGTTCCCATACTGGAACCTTATTTATTGCTTATCCCGAGGGTTGGTCGGTCATGAGGCCCTTACAACTCGAAGAGCACGAGTCCCCTGACCACCCCTCTGGAGATACCCTATCAGGCATTGGGACGCGCCGTGTCGGGTAGGACAACCCGACCGACTTGAATGAGAGATTAGGGATGAATCACCTCCAGCCTCCCTCATCCAACCCTCCGAAGCACGGAACTAAAGCTTCACTAAACTTAATTGTGATTTTTTCGGGATCCTATTCTGCAAATGTTACGATAGTCTCGTGGTGTTCTGCAATCAAACGCATTACCTATATTTTTATTTTAATGTTCAAAATGCGATCACAATAACAAATAGTCATAAGCGAAAAAAAAAACAAGGCATGATGACTGATTATGAAAAACTGCTCCACGATGTTCTCACGTATATATTTTATCTACAATAAATATTATTTCTGTAAGAAAAAAAGTATTTTCAAGGAAAAATTCAACTTTGAAAAACACATTTCAAATTATACGCCAAAACGCTAGAATAGTAATGGCGTCTGTCTATGACATCATCAATTCGCAAATACCATTTATAGGTTATGTGTCGATAGGTTATCTATGATCTATATCCTGTAGTAAACTCGTCAAATTCAAACCAAAGACAGCAGTGGGATTACGAATGATCAACTCGAATCGAGTACGCCATTTTAAAACGATAATTGCATTTACGATACTATTACACGTATCGAGTGGACTGTTCGCATCGAGTTTTCGTGATTGCACTGCAGATTATATTTCTCTATGAGTCAAACTTCAAACACTTGACATATGAACCAAGCAATGCCAACAAACAACAAATTAAATTCAAAACAGATGTTCGGATCATAGATATTTGCGAAAGTACTACGTCACTCTCTTCTGATTGGTGTTTAAGATAAGATGGTGGATGGTTAAATTGTGTGCTTATAATTTTACTAAAATAAATGTAATCATACATGTAAAATAAGAATAAGTGATTTTTTTAGAATGTCTGTATCTTATATAATGATATCAAATCAATAGTTTAGGGATTTTTAGTGACTGTCATCATGCCTTTAATTTCGATCACTGATAGTCCAGTAAATGAAGGAGGAAAAAAAGGCAAAGTTAACATTAATGACGCCCTGTTTTCATCTTCCGGTTGGAAGTTGCATTTGGTACATCATTAAACATGAGACAAAGTTCTGCATGAAAACGCGTGCGAGGGCGGAGAAAATGGCCCCAAAAGACCAGGAGAATAGGTTTTCAGCCAATCGGCCCTATTCCGTATCACGTTATGTTATTTGACGACCATCGTTAAGTGTGAATTTCTGTAATATAACGATATGTCTAAAAATACCGATTCTGTATCATCATGCTCATAGTTATGTCAACGAGAATCGTTATTTTATCATCGTTAAAATAACTGGACCAGTTTGACAGCTTGTTATGACTTAACGATATCGTTAAGTGGAACAAATGTCAAAAATCTAATCAGTTTTTGCTATATATTCGTGGTGATTTGTAATTTTATGCAACCAAACATAAATAATAGGCTGCTTTTGGATGGTCCTGTTTTTTTTTATATTAACTTTATTAGCAAATTGTTGCCACAAATTGTTAATTATTTTAATCTCGCATGGTTTGCTCTTCCCCCTTATTAGAATAGGACGATTTTCTAAAAATTCCAACAGCATGTCATACTGTGGCCTTGTTGTTTTTGGAAGGCGTACTTGTTCTACCATTTATAATTATATTAAGTACACTTAAATGTAAACTTTCCTCGCGTTACAAATTGCACTTCTGTCAGATGACCCTTGTCCCTGCTTCTGTCATATGTTTTGATGGTATGTTATATAAAGGTTATACTATGACGGATCTAACGGGACCGAATCCATCTCTTTTTACATTCACTGAAGGTGTTTCGTTCCATCTCGCTTCGTGAGAATCAAAACTTACTTCTTTTTTAACATATAATTTTATTAATTTTAACAATATCGTTAATGAAGCTTGATAGGTTATCACAGAACAGTTAGCAATATATTTAAATACGATCGTTATTTTAACATAACGGACCATCGTTAAAAATAACATACATGATACGGAATACGGCTGAATATCTCCTAAAATATGGCAGTTAGATATTTTCGGTTCGGATAAAAATTGAAGTTCAGGTCATTTTCTACAAAAATGGTCCCCATGATTTTTTTCGCAACATTAATATTTTCTCCAAAAAAATCGGGTTGAAATACAGGAAATTTTGAGACTTGTGAAATATGCAAGTTTTGTACAAAATTTGAGCTGGGGGTGTTGGAAATCCATTATTTTCAATGTTTTGGATTGTGGAAACCAATTGTAGATGGCGCCACCTCATTTTACAGATTGGGAAAATCCTCGGTGCCATAAATGAGAAACCCTGTAACCAGACACTTTTGATGGATATTTATGTTTCCGAGGGTCTTGTTTTATTTTCAGATAAGGCCTCAAGATATACTTATTAGGAAAACGGGCAATAAGATTAATTCTAGCGAGATGGACCTCACCAGTGGACCTGAATCTAGCAACAATCAGCTTTGCACATGTGGCAAAAAACTGAAGTTCATTAGGCTTTTGGTAAGGAAAACTGAAAATGCCTCAAGAGTGAAGAATATTTACCCACAATACTCAGCAACAATTTCTTGCAGATTCTCCGCAAATTTTTTTGCAACCAGACTGATTGAGTTATAAACGTTCACCATGTTTCATTTATTATGGAAAAATAATTTTTTTTTAATTTATTTATTTATTTATCAACGGGAGAACCCAATATAATGATACAAGAATAATACATTATAGACTTAAATATTACATGGAAATTTTTTTAACCAAAGTACAAGAGATTCGCGGGTTAATTGTCCGTGAATTGATGAAAAAAGTATATGAAAATACATTGCAATTATGACATAAATCTGTTCGTCACCAGTCATCATCTGATTCTGGGTCTAGCTCTACCTCGTCAACAACTTCTTCTGAGTGTACAGTTTCCTCTAATTCTACCTCTTGGGATATAGTATATTACGTAACGTGTGCGGAAAGTGACATTTTTCACACGAGTGGGAAGTATTGTCTCACGAGCGCAGCCGAGTGAGACAATCCCACGAGTGTGAATAATCACTTTCGCACAAGTTATGTACACTATTTTTCCTACGACCACGCGATATACTTTTACCAAATTAGGCATGTATAATCTTGCTTTTTTATGTAGATGTGAGAGGTTTTACATATGTGTATTTGTAAATACTTTATATGGTTTTGATTACTTACCTTTGAAATTGGCCCAGAAAATTGTGATTTTTATGCAATGGAAAAAAGTACCTTTATAAAAAAGTTAGAATTAATATTTAACTTGTTGCCTACCTGTAGGAGATTGAAAGTATTAACTAGCTATTTTAAGGATTCATTGTTCAAATAATTGAAAACGGATATTTATTGTTTTAATAACATGAAAGTCCAATAAATGTCGATATAAACACATTTTATTTTGGAGAATAAATAAACTGTTGTGTATATTTCCTTAGCGCTTATTAGTATCTTGGACAAGAACCATAAGCTACAACAGTGGGATGGCCGAGCGGTCTAGGCATCCGTGGGCTCGATTTTTGACAAGCAGTAGGGTGGTTCGAGTCCGGGCTCGGTATTTTTTTTTTAATTTTAAATGAAATAAATAGATTATATTATATTATTATATGGACAAATCAACTTAGGAAATAAGCATTTCACATATACATATTAATTTGCGGAGTAAAAAGACTAGCATTTCAACATTCAATTTGACAGCTTTTTTATCCGCACACGTACGAATAAGATTTTTTTCCGTACGCGTATGAATAAAGGTCACTTTCCATAGAACTAGTCAGTGCGATATATGTCACTTTCCTATGTGGTCGTAGGAAAACATATTATCGCTGTCTTTATAATTCGAACACTGGTGTGACTCACACGAACCACAAATAGATGAGCAGACGACACGAGCGCCATGTAGAGCACACGCGCGGCGAGCGACGGAGGAACGAAAGTAATAAATTATAGCGTATATATTTAGATATACTGGTTCTTCCCCGGGGTATCAAAGGTATCTTATATACATCGATGGAAAGGTGGGAATTCCCCCATTACACTAGTTAAGGCGTTAAAATGTTAGAAATAAAGAGCAGGGAGAAAAAAACCACCAAAAAAGTGCGTTTTTTCCTTGAGCCCGCGTTTTCTAATTCTATTGAAAAATGGACGACTTCGTCAAAAAAAGTAATTGCACAATCGGAAGGTAGACATTATTAGCTTTCAAACGATGTATCATAGAGACCAATCGGATCATGTATAAATTTTTAATTGATGGTTGTTCACAAAATTTCCCCGCGATCCAAAACAGCAAAAATTTGGGATTCAATAAACAACGATTAAATGAAAATTAAAAAAAATTAGGGTATACAAATTTCAGGGATGACAAAGGACCTTATGAGGACCCATAATCAAGAAAATTTTGAGTAAATTAGTGCAATACAAAAAAAATAGGACCAAATTCCTGGCGAGGTCAAAATTGCCCGGGAGCAGAAAGTTTGACCCGTGTTCCGATATGGCCAAAAGAGTCAAGCGTGACTCAATTCACAGGGTAAGATAGCAGCAGAATTCCACTTTCACATGAATTTCGAATCATGAGAAAATGTGCATTTTTCACAAAGTTATTGAATAATTTGTCCCCCCCGCGGATGTGTAAATACACGGACTGTGCTCTCCGGCTACAGCACAGCTCATTATTCGAGGTGCGCTTGGTGCCGTTTTTCTCGAAACCGGTCAAATTTTCGAGAAAAATCTTAAGGACCATTTTTGTAGAAAATTAACTGAACTTTAATTTTTATCTGAACCAAAAATCTCTAACTGCCATATTCTAGGAGATTGACTGAAAACCTATTTTTCTGGTCTTTTGGGGCCATTTTCTCCGCCCTCGCACGCGTTTTCATGCAGAACTTTGTCTCATGTTTAAAGAGGTACCAAATGCAACTTCCAACCGGAAGATGAAAATAGGGCGTAATTAATGTTAACTTTTTTCCTTTATTTACTGGAATATGAATGGAGTCGCAGGCGACGTCGCTTATAAGCGGTCGCTAGTTTATATGAACAGAATGTCACCCATCCTACCATCGTCCTAGAATTTCTAAGCTCTCCCTTATCCGTTTCAATTATACTCTTTTAGTGTGAAGCTTTTCAGTTATAATTAAATTTCTTAGAAATTTCTAATCTTGAAAACAACATACAGTCCATGCAACTCGCTGATAATGGGTGAAATAATTCTTAAAATCGGTTTAGTTTTTTTGAGTTTATCTATTACAATATCAGATATCGATAATAAAACGACATATTAATATTAAAAATTTATTAAATTGATAAACACATATTGAAAACTGAAATAAAACTACAAAAGAATATTGTTACGACCCCATACTTTTATATACACATAATTTTAAATTTCTTAGCAATATTCAAATTTTTTTTCAGTTCCAAAGGCCTAATTGTAATTGAACATTTAAAATGATAGAAAAAAAATTAGTTGATCTTCACTGAAATCAACATAAAAACGGCAGTGTCTGCTTATTTAATTTATTTTTTCTTCTAATAACTGGCTAATTGAAGAGATCTTAACATTTTAGTAAAAAATTCAAAACAAATTCAATGTTTTTATTTTAAGCGGTTTTAATATATGAAAAATGTAGTATTTACCATAAATTAAAATACACAGGGCACCAAGAAGAGTTTAAACTATTTAAAAAAATTCGTAGGCCGGTCAGTTTCACGTTTATTAATTTACACTCTACATACTAAATATATTTTCGATTTATTTCTGTTTAATTTTTGTTTCTAAATATTGAAAATTTTTGGTATTAATTGGCAATCCTTAAACCGATAGAAAAAAAATTAACTGCCATCTATAGTTCATCATGATCAAAAAGAGCACAAAACTTGAAATCAAAATATTAATTTAGTTGTTTATTAAATAGGATCAGATAATGAAATTATTTCAAGTGACATGTAAGTTTGGGGTATAATAAAACAAAAACCCCAATTTTATCATAAAATGCAAGTAATTGGTGAGGAATATTATATAATTTTCAAGACTTGTTGATTAGTATGTATGTTAGTATGTATGATTGATAATTTTCTATATAAAAAAAATTCCTCTTACTATCATTCCAATTATTCATTATATTTTAATTGTTTTTTACCCGAAACATGTGTCCATTCTCTGTGGTAGACATCAGAATCAAAAATTCATGGTTTTCTTCCTTCATTCATAGTTTAAATACGCAGTGGAACACCCTGTCTATAAAAATCTTTTTTAACCAGTTCATTTTGCTAAAAATGTTATATACGAATCTCTTTTGATATAAAAACAATATTTAGTCGACAGCAAACAAGTTTAAAACGATTATAATGATACATTTATAAATGGTAAAGTCCGCAATTCTTCTTGCAATGTATTGCAGAAACACTTTGACCTTGCAGGGTCAACTATTGCAACTATTGACAATCGTTTTACACTTCACAATATGAAGTTTTCATTATGGAAACCAACAAAAAAAAAATTAAAGTTTATCTATGAGGTTAGGTTAGTGTCATCTGATGTTTATATTGTTGATAAATCTGTATTAAAATTATTGATATATACCTATTTATGTTGCGTTTGAGAGTACTCAGTTAACTATTGATTGGTTGGTAACAAAAAAATTATCAACTTTTCCCCCAGAATTGCATGCAAGCTGCAATACAAAACGAATCAGATTTGAGACAAGAGCTTAAAATGGCAAGAGACTTGCCAAATTATACTCTATTGTGCATGCTTTCTCGATCAAGAATATTGCATGTTGCATGAATAATTGCGAACTGTAAATCTTTTTAACTTGGTGCTCGATTGTTCGGTATAATTTAATCAACTCATTAAAAGAATACCATACAGCTTTCCTACCCTACTATCGTTTGTAAATAGTTAAGGTAGAAAAGGATCGGCATGCATAAAAATCGTACCATGGCCATTAACGCAACCTCCTTGACGTACAGGTCCAGAGGGGTCAGACCAGTAATTAGTTCCATTGCCGCGGTTGTTGTTGTTCTCATGGCTCCTTTGATGTTTAAACTAGTCATTCGCTGTATTTGATATAATTTTTGGAGGGCCGTTGTTTGTAGAACCTTCGGTTCCCATGCAATTGCTCCATACGTTTACAAGGGTCTTATTATTGCAGTGTAGATCCAGGTGACCACACGGGGTCTCCACCCACCCATGTGCGTCCCACTGACTGACCACTGTCCTCCGACACTGCTCATAGGCTACATAATATGCACTTTTCGCTCTGCTGTTTAGGTGAGAGTTCCATGTTAGTTTCCTGTCGAGGATAATACCAAGATATTTCACCTCTTCCGAGAAGTTTAGTTTGCTTTTGAAGATTTCGGGAGGTTTTAAACCCGATAAACTTCTTTTTCTGGTGAAAAGGACCATCTGGAATTGACCGACAGTGAGTGTTCCTCACACCATGTTTCTATTAATTTAAGCCCACCCTGCGCTCTATCGCACAGTGTGTTCACAAATTTGCCAGTCTGCAAGATAACTATGTCATCTGCTTATGCAATTGTGTAAAATCCATTATGGTCGAGGCTATTAATCTGGGTATGCAGTATTATATTCCACAGAAGGGGTGATAAGAATCTTCCTTGTGGACATCCCCTCATGACCAGTCCTCTAACTGTGATGTCTTCTACATTGATACGTATGATGCTATGGTTCCTTCAATAGCGTCATTGTTTGTGACGTATATTTGGTTTTGTCGTTTGTTTTATTTTTGTTATTTTGACATAAGCTAACCAATAAAATCATCAGGATCGTATTCAGCCAAATTCGAAAAGGCTATGAAATTAATAATTACCAGCCTCTTTTTCTAACTGAAAATACTTGAAAAACTTTCAAAATGCTGAGTTTTTTTCGTGTATCTAGGCATAATTTTGTATTATTTAAATAAATATATCAATAAGATGAATATTCACTGTTCATAAATATTAATTAATTGGCCGTAAACAACAAAATACAGACCTGACAAGAACTATCAGTGAGACATTAGAAAAAGACGAAAGTCACATTTGCAGTTTTGTAGTATAGATGGCGACACTTATGCCCTAAGTGTATCGCTATGATCTTTGATCATGAGAGTCGAGTTGATTTTTGGTTCATTCAGTTCGAAAGCCTGGCTGATGAGACTTAAAGGTCGAAACAGCTGTCCCAGGATGCGAACTGAATGAATCAAATATCGACTCCACCACCCTTTTTGATTTTTTTATATATATATATATATATTTCAAAATTTCATAGTGTAAAACTAGTATTTTTTAATGAGAATTTTTTTTAACAAAATGGCTACCCATTTTGGAAGCCACATGGGTCTACCTTTAAATTCCATATCAGCCAAATTAACCCTATAGATATATTTATATTTTCTCATGTTTAATTGTTTCATAAATTTTTTTTCTATATAAACCAGATATTTGTCCAGGGTGAATCCTTAAGTTAAATTATTAAATTGTATTAATTGAGCTGGACAGATATCCTTATGCTTAAATTTTTTTTGTCACATTTTTTTTTATACCGGTATAATTTTTATAGCACAGTTTCTTGGAACATAGTTTTTGGAGTTCCTATACAGTTTCTGGGTCACAGTTCCTGTGTGACAAACAAGTTCCTGTGTGACAAAAAGTTTCTTGGAAAACAAGTTCCAATGGAATAACAAGTTTTCTGAGTATAGTTTCCCTTGTACAGTTCCTTCGATACAAGTTTTTCTGGAATCGTAAAGTACAGTTTCCTGTAGACATTCCATAGAACCACATCAATAGCTAAAGTTTCAACATCAACTGGACTTCAT
>CAJUYI010001364.1:22544-34921 GCA_910591695.1 Galerucella pusilla
GTAAACTCCAAACTGAAAACACCACATGTAGGGTATTATCAGTAGTAATACCCCTAGGGTCTTGATAATACCGAGGTAATTTTGTCATAGAGAATGCTGAAAGCGTGTTGCTTGATAATAGCCCAAGACCGCAGGCCGAGGGCTATTATCTTTGAGCAACACGCTTGAAAGATTCTCTACGACAAAATTTTGAGTATTTATCAAGACCCGAGGAGTATTCGATGAGATAATTTTTTACTTTGTATATATAAAAAAATTGATTGTCAATCTGACGTTTAATAATTTATTAGTTATAATCGAACAAATATTATTCATTTTTATTCAAAACTACAGTTGTGAGAAGTACAATTGGTAAATTAATTGAATGGTTAGATGCAATACCAAATATTCGCGACATTTTTAATCCAGTTGTCAATTTGACGTTTAATTAATTTTTAATAAAAAATAAACCACAAACTGAAAACACCACATGTAGGGTATTATCGCTGTAATACAGCGGTGATTGGATGAAATTTGACACATGACTTGAAATTAAGTAATTTGATTGGTTACTATATTCAGTAAAAAATTATCGCTGTAATGAAGCGGTGATTGGATGAAATTTGACACATGACTTGAAATTAAGTGATTTGATTGGTTACTATATTCAGTAAAAAATTATCAGTATATTTAAGCAAAAAAAATAGTAGATTTTTTTGAAATGGACATGGTCCAACAATTTTATGTTTTCTTTTCAACCCAATTGTTTTTAAAGCTGTGTGGGGGCATACATTGTGTTGGTGGAAATACTTTTTGCACGCTGTGGCCAATTAGCCTTTAGGAAAAAACTTGTACTTTTTGGAGATCAATAACTTAGACACTTTAAATGAAACACCCTGTATGTTTTCGTATCGCTTCTTAATATCATGAGTTCAGGAGTTATGCGCTGAAAAAAATGTACTGAATTTCTGTATTCAACTAATTGCAGTCTATCTATGATAATAATCTCCTCCTCAAGAAAACCTCAAATTGCTATAAAACCATATGTTTTTAAAAAGTTGAAGGTTCAGCTTACCAGACGGTAGAAAAACATACAGGTAAAATTTGCCAGACGAGAATAAACTTACTTAGAGTCCTATCAAATCATTCCTGGGGAGCCGACACCAAAATACTGATTAACCTGTATCAGTCAATTATTAGAAGTAAACTTGACTATGGCAGCATTTACTACAGCTCAGTCAGCAGCACTCTTCTACACAAATTAGATGTTATACAGACCAGTTCTCTAAGAATAGTTTCAGGAGCTTTCAGAACAAGTCCTGTTAGTAGCCTCCAAGTTATCACATCACAACCCCCTTTATATCTAAGACGTCTATATCTATCTTTATGCTATGCATCTAGAGTGTCGGTTCTAAAAAACAACAATCCTTCCTTTTTAGCAATATTTCATGGTACAAATACTATCCCAGACACCCAGAAAAAATACTTACCATTTCATGAAAGGTTAAAAAAAGATCAGATTTCAATATTGATCAATTTCAACTGTCTTTACCATTATGTCATGAAACTCCTCCTTGGATAATTCAAATACCAGCAGTCAACTTCTCATTAGCAAATCAGCCCAAACACTCTATCAGCGACCACATATACAAATTAAAATACCATGATCTCATTTCTAAATTCACTAGCTATGATCATATTTTCACAGATGCATCTAAATCAGAAAACGGAATAGCATCAGCTTTCTTACAAGATACCAACAGTTACGCAATCAGGCTAAATCCTCACTGTTCAGTATATACAGGAGAGTTACTCGCTATACTTGAAGCATTGAGAAGCTACAAATAGCCAAACAAAAACTTATTATTAATATCGGACTCCTACAGTGCTCTCTTAGGAATGAAACAATTATTTCCCGCACGCGACTGCAGTTGATCCGAACGACGCGGAGCGTTCGGGCGAGAGTTCGGGCAAGCAGTCAAGATCGGGAAACACAATTTACACATGAGTAAGGAACATTATTTTTTCTACGACCGCATATATAAAAAGTATACGAGCCCATTTTTCAAAAATTGTTTCCACTGTGCAAAATTCTCGAGAAAATGGTTAACAGACGCCTACATTGGTACTTAGAATCGCATAACCTTTTAATTGCAGCGCAGGCAGGCTTTAGATCAAATAGATGTACATTGGATAATCTGGTTATTCTACACACAGATATCACACAAGCCTTTGGAAGTAAAAATGACATAATTGCTGTTAGTCTAGATATTGACAGCGCCTTCGACACTATTTGTAAAACTTCCATTTTCGAAAAACTCACAGACTTTAACTTAACTGGAAACATTCTCATCTTTCCACAAATCTTTCCAACTAACAGATCTTTCAAAGTTGTAACAAATGGGCAAACATCTACATCGCACGCCCCAGAAAATGGAGTACCACAAGGATCGGTTCTTAGCACAACTTTATTCCTGATGAGTATTAACGATATCTGCTCCTCCATAACTCCACCTGTCAAATATGTACTGTATGCCGACGACCTCACCTTACTTCAGAAGGCTCTAGATAACATCCACCATTGGTCTACTAAATCCGGTTTTCACTTTTCAACAACCAAATCCAAAGTAATTCATTTCAGCAAAAGACTCAATCCTTGTCCTCCACAATTAAATCTCAATGGGCATCCTCTACATGTAGTGGATCAGCACAAATTCTTAGGAGCAATTTTCGATAAAAAGTTCACATGGAGACAACATATTCAGGAAACTAAGGCTAATTGTTTAAATCGGATTAACATCTTAAAATCGTTAGCACATCACCAATGGGGAGCAGAAGAGGAAATGTTAATAAGGATTTACAAATCACTGATCCGTTCCAAAATAGACTATGGAAGCATTCTTTATATGAGCGCCTGCAAAACGTACCTTAAATCCCTGGACACAATCCAAACAACGGCATTACGAATATGTCTAGGCGCCTTTAGATCCAGCCCAACTAAAAGCATCTACATTGAACCACCTCTTTTCATACGACGAGAATACCAACTTTTATCCTATTTTTCCAGGATATCTGCCTACCCACAAAATCCAGTATACAAATTAATTGTTTCTATACAACCATCTCCTGAAATCAGACCCAGAACATCCCTCTCATCTCCACAAATGCTATATCCTATATTAAGAAACACTATCCTTACAGTAACAACCCACGTTAAACTTTCCAAAACTCCTCCATGGACCATTAAACCGCCGCTACTAAACACAAGCCTAACCAAATACAATAAATACGAAACGCCTAACATAGCCTTCCGACAAAAATTCAGAGAACTAATAAACCCTCAGAAGTTCGACAAAATCCTCTATACCGACGCCTCCAAAGAAGCCAATGGTACCGGATGTGCTGTTACTACACTGGATACAACGATAGTGGCATACAAACTTCCTGACTTATGCAGTATACACACAGCTGAACTATACGGAATATTACAAGCTTTGAGGACTCCAGTACAAGATAACAGTAAACTTGCCATATGCACAGACTCCATTTCATCAATATACTCCATCAGAAACAACTTCTCACAACATCCCTTAGTACAAGATATCCTCGACACCCGCCACCACCACCGCACCAGAGGCATCTCTGTGAATATCATCTGGATCCCTTCTCATGTAGGGATTACTGGTAACGAATGTGCAGACCTAGCAGCGAAACAAACTTGTTCCTCCGACCTGACAGTAGAGCAAATTCAACTCCATTAAGATATAAAATCAGCAGCCCGACAAACGATGATACAAACATGGCAAACACATTGGAATACACACAACACAAAATTACGCACAATTCAACCCACAGTTACCTCTCAGAAGATGCCTCCACTGTCAAGAAAGGACAAAACCATCATAAGAAGACTCAGAATAGGTCACACCCGGCTAACCCATGGGTACCTAATGTCATCACAAAATCCTCCCACCTGTGAATTCTGTGATAGTGCACATTCTTGTAGACTGCAAACCCTACAGCTCAACTCGTAGCAAACACAAACTCAGTGGAACTCTTAAAAACATTCTCGGACTACCTATAACCAGTTTAGTGCCGTGATTCAGTTCCTCAAAGACTGCAAACTGTTTAATTTAATTTAATTTCTAACATGTAATTAATTGTACGTACAACAGATCCCGTGTCAGTGGCCACCAGTTGCCGAGACACGTTAATTTTAATAATAAAAAAAAATTGTTTCATTTCATTATACAACTAAAAACTATAATAATTATTATAAATATTAATATTGAAAACACAATTGCCGGTCCAGTGACTTTATTTGGTGCTAACTGGTGAGTAGATGATGTCGATGAGGATGGCATCGGCTGCAGGTCGCATAAAGATGACGATGAAAGTGACGGCAACGGTTTTAAGTGATTTGTAGATGAAAGAATTTTAATTGATATATTTCGTAAATATTATTTACCTGTTACAGCTTCCGAAGTAAAAAACTCTCTAATTAGGTCAAAATTGGCATAATTTTACTTTCAAAACAAAAATGCGTGCGGGAAAATGGGTTAAAACGCACGGTCGTAGAAAAAACAGTTTTTAATTCCCGAAGTCGCTTTTCGATATCTTAATCGGTTTCCAAGTTATGGGCTCATCAAATGTGTCGTAGTTCAAATGATCACCCAGTATTATTAAAAAAATTTTGTTAGTTTTTCTCCACAATTTTTCAAGTTGGAATAATGTCGATATCGTATATATATATCGCATTATACTGCACAAACACAAAAGTTTCATCGTTTGGTGAAAATTTTGTTACTGCACGTGCAGTAACAGTTAGAAGAACATTATGGTTTGACTCTTTCATTGGTATAAAACTATAATTATTTACTTCATTCACAGTTTCCTGCAAATAAATTGTCATTTTAGTAAAGAATCCTATATATGTCAAATATAATAGTATATAATACTATTATAACGCCTTTAAGAGTATTTGTAAATCAAAGAACAAAGACCGTACACTAAGAAGCAAGATCTAGGTACTTCCTTGGCTGTATGCCACGAATGACATTTTAAAGTTAAGCAAGGTTGGTATATCTGTAACACGCTTTACTTAAATGACAATTTATTTGCAGGAAACTGTGAATAAAGTATTCTGTTGACGACATATTTGATATTTGTTGACAGGCGCCAACTGCGTTGTTATATGCAACACTCAAAATACAACCCTCGTATGTCAGCAAATCTCTTTATCTTTCAGTTCAAATAGAATAATATTGAGGGAAATTTCTAAATTGTCCAAATTATAATATAAGCGTTGTTTTCTTCGAATCCATTTACATAACCATGTTCACGTACTTTGTATATGTTTCTTGTTTCAGATCCTGCAAATAAGCGAAAAAGAGTTTTCCGAACAAATGGGTGTATTTTTTATCGGGTTTGTTAGTCAATATGGTTACGACAGAGTTTTATCGGTATTAGGAAGGCACATGAGAGATTTTCTCAACGGTCTTGATAATTTACACGAATATTTGAAATTCTCATATCCGAGAATGAGGGCACCAAGCTTTATATGCGAAAACGAAACGAAGCAAGGATTGACGTTACATTACCGAAGCAAAAGGAGAGGATTCGTGTATTACACGATGGGACAAATTAGAGAGGTTAGTAAACCACTCGCAACTTTTTTTGGAACTCTTCACTAAAATCATTATGATAATAATAGGAGATCATTGCTTGGAATACGATAGGAGGATCTTGTTTTCTGGCTTTCCTATTCTTAATATCAATATTATTTTAGGTTGCCAGGCATTTTTATCACAAAGAAATGAAAATTGAGTTGGTAAGAGAGGAATTATTATTTGATATGGTACACGTAACATTTCAATTGACTTTTGACAACAGGGCATTCACTCTAGCATCTTTAGCAATGACTAGAGAAGAGAAACATTTACCGATAAGTGCTTCAGTATTGTTTGAAATTTTTCCATTTTGTATAGTTTTCGGGTAAGTGAGTAATTTTTTAAACGCGATTTTCATCTAGTATGCAAAACGGCGATGTCGTAGAAATACGCAGAAGTAAAGAACGTTTCACAAATATTTCGTTGACTTAGCATTTGGCAATAAGGATTTAGTAATAAAAGTTCATAAATTTCTCATTGTAGAGTAAACAATAACAGTTCCGTAGTCGGTAAAATTTAGAAACTAATATATGAATTAATTTATTTTGTAGGAAAAAGTCACAAAACTTTTCAAAACAAAATTTTACTTTCATTTATCAATTAGAATTGAACAAATTGAACTGTTGAAACACACAGGATTGGTTTTATTATGTCTAATAAAAAATATGCAGTTTAATAATGGCCACATTTTAAAAATATTTTGTACTATACAGGGTATTTAAAAATCAGTGGAAGGTATCAAAGTGAGCAAAGTGAGTAGTACATGAACAGTGACTGTGAATCAAATAAAAGAAGCTGGCAGTAAATAGATAAAGAAAAAATATATATGTGCCTATATTATTTATGTAAATACATGTCCTACTTACAGCTAATGAACTACTTCTATATTATTTACAATTAACTATTTAACCCTAATCTCGCTCAGTATCACTATCGTCTTCATTTTAATTAATAACTAAGAATGCGACTTTTCGATAGGTACTCTCAACCACAGATAACATATTTATAGATACGAAACTGACCCGTACGGGTGGTGCCACCTTAATCCCGTCAGTAGTTCTAACACAAATCAGATGGTTGTGAACTTCGCTAACAGCCTAAAAAGAAAACTACTTTTATTGCAAAATAAAATTTAAGGTCCATTATTTGATATTTCATTTAAAGTTCACTCAACAATAATGACGATAAAATAGTCAACTTAATTTAAATGAAATGCCTGAAGTAGGAAAAATTAAGCAATAATCGTCAAGTTTATATTATATTTTATTCAATACAGAATAGTATATTAAGTATTAAGAACGGTAAGGGTTGTTTAGCGGTCGACAGCAATGTTTGGAGGCTGAGCGTAGTGAAGCCCATGATACTAAAATGAAGGACTTTGTGGATTCACCTGGAAAATGGAATCCAAAGACTGCATCAAATGAAGAACAAAGAATAACAATAAAAGGTAGAACGTGTCACGAGACACACGGTAGGAAGTTTAGTTCCTTTTAAGCAAAAATTATGTAATACATCTGACGTTATAGATAAATAATTTGCATATTCTTCGTTGGTCGAGTAGTAAGCAAACCAGACTCTCACGCGGTAGACCCGGGCTCGA
Source organism: Galerucella pusilla (assembly GCA_910591695.1). Lineage (NCBI taxonomy): Eukaryota > Metazoa > Arthropoda > Insecta > Coleoptera > Chrysomelidae > Galerucella > Galerucella pusilla. Next base: position 29,793 of record CAJUYI010001364.1, read on the forward strand.
TTCCCCGTGAAGAAGTTTTTTTTTATTGTCAATTTTATTTTGAAATAAGTATTTTGCTTGATAATAATAACGACAACAGGTAGACGTTTGAAATATTTAGCAGAATATTCATTATTATAGATAATGGTACAGTACCCTTCATGAGGGAGTCCGACTGGCAAGTGGCAGTGGCAACATCTACTTATAAAAGCATCGTATATTTAAAAAGGGAAACCGTGGCATTATACAAATTGGACATTCAAGAACTGTACGTTTTCCACACAAAAATTAGTGGCAACATAAAATATATTTGTTAATTTTTTAATTTGAAGTTATATTACAGTTTATAGAAATTTTTATTTTCTAGATTTTTTCCTAAGTGGGTTGTAGAAAAAATATGCTGTTCGACTCGTGTGGATTGTCCATATCGTACTTGAACGATTGAGCACACCGCCTACGGCGTCGTGCTCAAACTTCGTCCTCGTGCGATATGGCCATCATATCCACACTAGTTGCACAAACTACTATTCCTATCAAAATATGCCCTTTTACATTTAAAAACAACCTGCCAAATTTCAAATCAATTTATCCATCCATTTTAAAGTTATCGATTTAAAACATTCAAGTTTTCAAAATTTCAACACCCTGTATTTCGAAAAGTAAATGTGCTAGACCCCTTAATCCTCATATAATTTTGTCCAATTTTACGAGAGGAATCTACTTGCAAACGTTGTAATCACTCTTAACATTCGAGATGCTTATACCATTTTTTGCGCGATCGTATTGAAATAAATTCACAATAAAATAATTTAAATCTCTTCGAAATGAACGAGATGTCAAAAGTGACATTTATACTTCTCGATCAGTTTAAAATATATTTAGCATTTTGGTGAAATCTATTTATTACTATTATTACTTTTATTTATTACTTTTCGACGTCTGAACGGTAAGTAAATCACTTACCGACGTGTTAGACTTAGAAACCAGTAAACACAACCTACCGTCCTGACAACCGATGCTGAAAATGAACAAAAAAGATCGATCGATCGCGTCCGTTCACCTATGTATTGGCTTATTGATAATGTGAATATTGGGGTTTCTTTTGCTGCATTGCTTATACTATTACTGTAAAATACTCGAGGGTATTTTCTAAACATGAATATATATAGTATAAGTAGTAAAGTATAAATAATAGTAAGACGGAAATCGAACACATTTCTTACAATTCGCTTCTCATCCGGACGCCACATATTTGGTTTTATACACAAGTAATCTTGGAGAAAAATGTTTATTACAAAATAAAATTCTGGGACAATATTGAAAATAATTATCCCGAAATCCTCACTTTATATTTTATCAACAGTAAAAACACAAGAGCTTTTTTTTATCGGATAAATTTCTCTTTGCAACGAAACAGTTTTGCCAATCACTAATTTTACGAGAAAAACTGACATGATAAAATCGCGACACCGAAGTTTTTCGAGCAAATTTAGTGATTGGTAAAACTTTGAGTTAAAGAGAAATTTATCTGATAAACGAAAAACTCGAGTGTTTTTTGGCAAGATAAATTAACGACAGAATATATGGATAAATTGCAGTGAAATTATAAGTAACCAAATTTGCGATTCCTTGCCATTGTGTAAAAGTGACGTCCGCTTACTAGATATTGAGGAAGAGGAGTTTTTATCGCGATAAAAAAGGATGCACCTTTTTTATCGATGTCAAAGTGACAATAACATTCCCATTGGAGATAATTTATTTATATAAATATTATAATCTCATTATAATGTAACGTATATGTTTACATTTACACAATCAGAATAAAATATTTATTTATCGTAGAAAATACTTTTAACTTGAAGAATAAAAATTCGGAAATATGAATTCCGAAGCACAATTGAATAATAGAATAATCAAAAAAATTGAAAAATTGGTCTCAAGTATTATTTTATCAGCTAAATATTTCAGTCCTGATGTGAAATAATTATTATTATCCTTTCGCTTTTCGAAGAAACGTTTACGATACTGATGTGCTATTGACTAATGACTACCTATTGTGGGTTTTGATCTTAAATCTATCATGTTGGCATAAGTCAATACCCAGAACTATTGCGCTGTTCTGCGTATGAGCTGAAATCTGCCTTTTCAAATGTAGATACGTGTTATTTTTATTGAAACAGATTGACACTTTTTCCACCTTTTTTAGTTCTGATATGATTGTGAGAAGCATAGGGAATTCATTAATGGTGATACTTCCAGATCTGGTAGGGAAAAAAATAACGAATTGGTTCGATCTTGTTAGACCTTTAATTGCATTTAAATTTGGATCGGTAAGTTTAATCACTAAATTCAGTAAGTGATTTTTCATCCCTTTCGACAGTAAAAACCGTACAGAGAAAGGATATTGTGTTAAAAAGGAAATAAATTGTAGGCCTCTTTCGAATCCTACTATAAATAAAATGTTTCACGCTTCCAGGGTTTTTTCTGGTCGAGACCACAATACAGATTATCCACAGTGCCACAATTAATTTCTTTATCGTAGAGCTCTGTAATGTTTTTATATTAGGTACTTGTCTTTTTAGATACTCAATCGTACCAATAATATATTCGAATTGGTAACAGTGGAACCTATTTTAAATGACAAACCATCGGATCGAAGACGAGATCACGAACTGGTACTTACCGATGAAATGGAAGTATCAGAAGACAAAAATTTAAGACTCAAAGGTACTATCCAAAATAATAAGTCCGTAAAACAAAGATGTCTGAATTTAATTAGCACTCGGTATATTTTTCAGGTCAAATGATTTATATGGATAACTGGAAAATGATGATGTATTTGGGTACACCTGTGATGCCTGATCTAAATTCTTTAATCAATTCTGGGCTTTATATTAATGATCTGTCGATGCATGATTTCAGCCGGTAAGAAAAACAACTACCTATTGCCAAGACTGAGTTAACAAGTAAAATCCTATAGCTTACATTGTTTAGACAACAATCCGTGAATACTCGACAATTTTTAAAACACTGTACAAGTGCTTGTAGAATTTGTAGAGCTTGTCATACACATATACACTCCCACCCGCACAAACACAAACTTGTATTTTTCAATGATTCCCAGAGACCTGATGCTGGCCGGCACTCAACAATCAGTAGAACTTAAGTTAGCATTAGATCAAGAACAGTTAAAAAGCAAGAAACTAGAAGAGTCAATGAGGAAACTTGACGAAGAGATGACGAGAACAGATGAATTGTTATATCAGATGATACCCAAACAAGTTGCTGATAGATTGAGAAAAGGAGAAAACCCTATTGACACCTGTGAGGTAACAAAAATATATCAATTTCAAATACATTAAAGGATAAATAACCAAAAGGAGGCTATGGTTCATTCAATAGCCTTTTTGGGGTGCATCATCGATTGTCATTGCGTAGGAACGAATAGAAAAAAGACAGGTCTGTGATTAATTCTAATCAAAATATCACAATAATGAACCGTTTGAATATATAACAAACGTTAACCTAATCTTTGACTTACAAAAATTTGATTGGTTGATGTTTAGATTACGCTCAAGCGCAACCTATCAATCGGGAGTTCAAAATACTATGAAGTCGTTCTTTTCGTAGCGGCGATGTGCCTTACCTCTTTTTCTACTGTCCCACTGACAGTTCTCGTCAGGTCTGTACTTTGTTATTTACGGTCAATTTTTATTTATGAAAAGTGAATATCAATGTCATTCACTGATAAAATTATTTATTTGCATTAAAAAAATTTCCTTTTCACTCAAATAAATCTTTGTTTCCTATGGTCCAAACTAATATTTATTTGATAAATTTTAAAAAGTTGTTTGCCATGTGTCTCCCTAATTTATTTAAAATAAATAAATATTCTATTATAATCAACTAGTACTAGTCAAAATCAAACAAATAAATATATTTGACCCAATCAGTTACTGAAAAAATAGAACAAATAATTATTTGCTTCAAATCTCTTCGAAATAAATATTTTTTTAATCTTATTCAACTTGCTGAAAAATGAAACAAAATATTTATTTGGCCAAATCCACTCGGTTTAAAATTCAAAGACATATTTATTTGCTTTAAATGGCATACAAATAAATATTTATTTCATCATACTTTCTGAAGAGCAAATATCAAATAAATATTTATTTGATCATACTTTCTAAAGAGAAAATATCAAATAATTCTTTATTTCATCATACTCCCTTAAGAGTTAAAATCAAATCAATATTTATTTACTTTTAACTAAATATTTATTTAACGCTAATCGCCCAATGAAGGATTTAAGCAAATATGTATTTGCTTTAAATGTATTTATAGTGTGTACAAAAAGCAACGTAACTTGCGTAAGTAACATTTTCCACTAGGTAGAGGGAGTTATATTTAAATAATTGGTAAAAAAGACATAGCAACCATGCAATTGCATTGTGTATCGGTTGCTATATATACTTATATACGATATATGTACTTGTTTACCAATGCTATAATACACTCCCTATACCTAGTAGTAAATGTTACATATAAGTTATTTCGATTTCACGAAAAGTTTTTCAAATAAATCAAGTTATCTGTACAAGTCAATTAGAAATATACTGGGTGACTTATTCTGGAGTAATATTTCCAACTAAAAAAACTTCTATTAAAAGCTGTTTTTTGTAAACCTAACAAGTAAATTTCTAGTGTAACTTAGTTTCTTTAATAGTTTGTGTGGTATCAAGGTAAAATGTAAAGTAGAAGAAATTTAAAAAAAATATTTTATTGCTGCATTACTTACATAAAAATGCATGTAGTAGGTACATTGCAAAACTTCTAAAGTCTAATGATATTGAGATCAAAAAAAGTTCACACCATATAAACAAATTTATTCTTGACATATTTCAGATTAAGTACCGAGGAAGCAAAAATGTCATTTCTTTTGAGCCAAATCGTCTTGAGCTTCTTGTGTAACACCTAAAATACAAAAAGTTACATATAGCCACAAAAAATGAAAAAATTTAGGTAAAAATGCAGTATATTAAAATCAAAAACCGACCTGTTTCAGGGTTTTTGTAGCAACGACGTATTTTTGAAAATAGGTAAAGGCTGGCCAAAACCTCGTGAGCCACCCATTTTTTATTTAAATAAAC